>JAPFFP010046471.1:0-10961 GCA_026153255.1 Solanum medicagineum
TCCACCAACCAATCAAGGGGTTTGTACCTTGATAATCGGGTTGAGGGGTTTGTACCTCAATCACCATGGGTGGTAGGCTGAGATGATCCACCAACCAATTAAGGGGTTTGTACCTTGATAAACTATGACTCTATAATGATGGTCTCTTCTTGCACGTGTATAATGTTCTATGTAAGCATGATTTACTTCAAGCATCTTTCATGCATGCCATATTGTTATATGCTACTCATTGCAGATGCTTATGCATTTCGATTATGTTTCTTATCTCTTGTTGCACTGCATCCTACATACTTAGTATATTCAGATGTACTAATGCATACTCTATGCCTACATGACGTCACCATGTAGAAACCGGAGACCCTCTTGAGCATCTTCTTTCATATGGTTAGTACGATCTATCTCAAGTTAGTTGGTGAGTCCTCCATTCGGGGACAATGACTACACTTTTATGCTATGTATTAAGACTCTCTTTTCTTGATGTATGTTTTTTATTGACTATGTGGGTGAACCCGGTTGCTTGTCTTGGCCACCGCTAAGTATTTATGTAATGGAGGTGTTGTTGGATATGATGTTTAATTACGCTATGAGTCTTGACTCTCTGGTCTCTTGATTTTTATATTATGAAAGCTTTCTTTTAGTCCCTTTGCCTCTATTTCTAATTCAATTTTATGTTGTTTAATTGCTTCCACGACCAATGATATGCAATGATATGTTAAAAGGCTTGTTTGGGGCCTCTTTGGGTTCCCCATTCGCCGTGTCATGTCTAGACCCTAGGCTTGGGTCGTGACACTTGTTGAGGGGGTGACATGCCTCAATCACCTTGTTGAGGGGGTGACATGCCTCAATCACCTTGTTGAGGGGATGGCATGCCTCAATCACCCTTTTGAGGGGGTAACCTATGAAACGACCCCAAAAAGTATCCGAAAACGTACCTCAAAGGTGTCCAAAATCCTAGTTTCCATATATCTCAAAATCTGTGCGTGACATCATAAAATCCAACTTCATATTCTTGTTCATGGAGTCATTTTGAGTGGGGAATGAGTCTAACCCCAATTTAAGTGCAAACATTTAGTAATTTCATTTTTGCAAATGATGATTTCCAGTGAGCTTTTCACGGCCCGGGCGCAACGCACCAAGGGCGCGCACTAGTGTTAATTTTGACCCAATTTTGACTTCGGTCCAAGACTTTTAAATCTTGGGCCTAAGTGTTCCCAAATGTGAAAATACCTATACTTAGCCATTTTTTCACCCTCATATCATTTTAAACATTCCCCAATACTCATTCAAACACTTAGTGAAATATTTTACTCCTAAACTCAAGTCTCAAAACCCTTTCCAGATCTTAAGGATTGCACTCAAGATTCAAATATCCATCTCCAATCTTCCTTAAGTTAATCTCCAAAGGTAAGGTATGTGCATTTCTTTCATGGTTTCCTTTCACCCATGATGCGCAAGCTCTCCTTTACTCAAAATTGCATGATTTAAAGTTGATTTATTCATGGGTCTTATTCATTATGAAATTCACTGCACACTATGTTGGGGTTTATGAAATTGTGACTGTTTTACTATGTTAGGAGCTATGAATCTAAGGACTATTGTGCAAATTGATGAAGGGTTTTGATATTTATCGTTTGAGGGTGTTACGAAGTATCTATTGATGGCTTTACACTGATTTTTCTAGCATAATTTCACTCTTGAATTGCGTGGTCTTACACTAGCATTGTACACCCTCTAAGTGTTTGATAAAATGTCCGATTATGGGTTCTTGAGGAATTGAAGGTTCGATGCATGTCTTATAAGTTGAATGACTATATGATGATGAAATGCTGATTGAAAAGGAATGTATGTATATGATGATGAAAGGAGTGTGTGTGTGTCTATATATATATGATATTGTCTCGATAATGTTGGGGATGACTAAGCCTAGCTCGAGAGGTTTGTAGGCCCGGGTAACCTATTGAGGGGTTGGTACCTCTATCGCCTAGCTCAGGGGGGTGGTAGGCCCAAGTAACTTTGTTGGGGGTTTGTACCCATTAACCTTGATTGGGGGTTTATACTCTGCAACCTTGATAGGGGTTCGTTCTCTGTCAACCTTAGTGGGGGATTTGTACTCCATCAGCCTCATAAAGGGGTTTGTACCTCATGAGCCTATCCAAGGGGGTGGTAGGCCTTGGCTTGCACTATAATGGCCAATCCTTATACTCATATTATGTCCTATATAAGCATTATTTTACTTCAAGCAACATTCATGCATATCATATTGATAGTATGCTATCTATTGCTTAAGATTATGCATTTTGTCTATCTAACATCCTACATAGCTAGTACATTCAAATGTACGTATACTCTATGCCAACATGATATCACCATGTAGGAACCGTAGCACCGCTTGATCATTTTTCCTCCTCCACATGGCTAGTACAATTGTCTCTCAAGCTTATGGCGAGTCCTCCATTCCGGTTACGTTGCTTATGATCTCTTGCTATGTACTAAGACTATCTTTCTTTTATGTTATGTATTGACTATGAGGGTGAGCCCGTTTGATTGTCGTGGCCCCCCTCTCTTATCTATGTAGTAGAGGTGTTGTTGGACATGTTTTGTATCTATGCTATGAGTCTTAACTCTCGTGTTACTTAATATTATGATATGGAAGTTTACTCTTAGTCCCATTTTCCTTGTTATGCCTATCTCTTAATGTCATATTTTATTGCTTTCGCGACCAAGGATCTATAATGATATGCTACGAGGCTTGTTTAGGTTCATTTGGGTTCCCCATTAGCCGATCACGTCTAAGCCCTAGGCATGGTTCGTGAAAAAAGTGGTATCAGAGCACTAGGTTGTTAGATCCTCGGAGTCCAACACACTGCACTAATTAGAGTCTTATTCATGGTTGTGTTGTGCACCACATCTATGAATAAGAGGCTATGAGACATTTTAGGAAATGTTTTCCTTCTTCATACTCTAAGTCGTGCTATAGAGTTTAAGTAATCCCCCCCCCCCAACTATTGTTCTTTGCTATGCTAGATCATGCCTAGCATGAGAGGAAGACGAGCCTTCACACCCAATGAGCAACCGGCCAATGGAGAGCTTAGAGATGCTCTCATCTTGGTTGCACAAGTTGTGGCTAATCAAGCCAATCAAGGGGCCCAAGCCCCTCATGCTCCTACACTGGCCTCTCGTGTGAGAGACTTCATGAGAATGAATCCCCCCAGAATTCCATGGGTCAAAGGTGAATGAGGACCCCCAAGAATTCATTGATGATGTCTACAAGATTTTGTCTATCATGGGCATGTGGTCGGAGGATAAGGCAGAGTTGGCAGCCTACCAACTCAAAGGGGTAGCACAAATATGGTTCACACTATTGAAGGAAGAGAAGAGAGTCAACTATGTGGTGCTTTAGGAAGAGTTCAAGGAAGCTTTCCTTAATCGGTTCTTCCCTCTTAAACTTAGGGAATCTAAATTGGTAGAATTTATGAATTTGATGCAAGGGCCTATGAGTATGAGAGAGTATGCCCTCAAGTTTACCCAACTCTCTAAGTATGCTCTACATTTGGTGGCCGACTCAAGATGTAGGATGAACAAATTTGTGATAGGTGTTTTCGACTTGGATAGTGAGGAGTGTCGGTCTGCTATTTTGATTAGTGACATGGAATTGTCATATTTGATGACCTATGACAAACAAATGGAAGAGGAGAAATTGAGGAATAGAAGGGGTCATGAGGCTAAGAGGGCCTGTTTTGAGGGTAAGTTCCAAATGAGTGGCCGGCTCTATCAAGGCCAAAGGTCTACTCGTGCATTTGATAAGAAGGTTGCAAATGATCTTCCGAGGGCCCAAGGTGTTAGGGGTGTGGCTCGTATTGATTTGTGTCCGAAGTGTGGTAAAGGTCATAGTTGCCCATGTTTGAGAAATATCGGTGCTTGTTATGGTTGTGGGAAATTGGGGCATAAGGTGATACATTTCCCTCGAAACAGCGATAAGGGTAAGGAGGTTCATCCACAAGGTGCTAATGCGGTCTCATTGGGGAGAGGTGGCCGACAAGATGGTGCTCCTAGGCATAACTAGTTTTATGATTTTTATGGGAGGCAAGAGGTTAATGAGGTGCCCGACATCGTTACCGGTATGTTGAAAAACTTTGACTTTGATGTGTATGCATTGGTTGATCCGGATGCCACTCATTCTTTTGTTATCCCCTTTGTTTCCAAAAGTTTCCATGTTGAGCCCGAGTTGTTGCATGAGTCATATGAGGTGTATAATCCTATTGGTGCATCTATTGTTGCTAGAAAAGTTTATAGAAGTTTGGGTTGACCAATGCACCAACCATCTTTATTGACCTATTGAGTAGGGTCTTTAAACCCTACCTTGATTCCTTTGTTGTGGTCTTCATTGATGATATTGTGATCTATTCTCGTAGTAAGGAGGAGAATAGGGCTCATTTGAGGGTTGTGTTGCAAAGATTGAGGGAGGAGAAATTGTATGCTAAATATGAAAAGTGTGAATTTTGGCTGACGGAGGTTTCCTTCCTAGGACATGTGGTGTCAGGTGAGTGTTTGATGTATGTTGTTTGAGGGTGTTACCAAGTATCTATTGCTAGCTTTACACTGATTTTTCTAGCATGATTTCACTCTTGAATTGCATGGTTTTACACTAGATTATATACCCTCTAAGTGTTTGATAAAATGTCCAGTTATGGGTTCTTGAGGAATTAAAGGTCTGATGCATGTCTTATGAGTTGAATGACTATATGATGATGAAATGATGATGAAAAGAATGTATGTATATGATGATAAAAGGAGTGTGTTTTTGTGTGTGTGTGTGTGTGTGTGTGTGATATTGTCTCTATAGTGTTGGGGATGACCAAGCCTAACTCGGGGGGGGGAGGGGGGAGGGTTGTAGGCCCAGGTAACCTATTGAGGGGTTAGTACCTCGATCGCCTAGCTCGGGGGTGGAAGGCCCGGTAACCTTGTTGGGGGTTGGTACCCATCAACCTTGATGTGGGGTTTGTACTTTGAAAACCTCGATGGGGGGTTTGTACTTTGTTAACCTAAGTGGGGGGTTTTGCACTCTATTAACCTCATGAAAGGGTTTGTACCTCATGAGCCTATCCAAGGTGGTGGTAGGTTTTGGCTTGCACTATAATGGTCACTCTTTACAATCGTATTATGTCCTATATAATCATGATTTTACTTCAAGCAACATTCATGCATGTCATATGATAGTATGCTATCTATTGCTTAAGATTATGCATTTTGTCTATGATGCCTATCTCTTGTTGCATTACATCCTACATACTTAGTACATGCAAACGTACTAACGCATACACTATGCCTATATGATATCACCATGTAGGAACCAGAGCACTGCTTGATCATCCTCCGCCTCCACGTGGCTAGTATGATTGTCTCTCAAGCTTGTGGTGAGTCCTCCATTCTGGGGACGTTACTTATTATCTCTTACTATGTACTAATACTATCTTTCTTTTATGTTATGTATTGACTATGAGGGTGAGCTCGGTTGCTTGTCGTGGCCCCCCTCTCTTATCTATGTAGTAGAGGTGTTGTTGTACATGTTATGTATCTATGCTATGAGTCTTGACTCTCTTGTTCCTTGATGTTATGATATGGAAGTTTACCCTAAGTCCCATTTTCCTTATTATGCCTATCTCTTATTGTCATATTTTATTGCTTCCGTGACCAAGAATGTTTAATGATATGCTAAGAGACTTGTTTGGGGTTCCTGCGGGTTCCCCATTCACCGGTCACGTCTAGGCCCTAGGCTTGGGTTGTGAGACATGCCTTGGGTTCAAATTAGTTTCCGCTTGGTCTATGTTGGTTAAGGTCTCTTCCCATACATGTATTATGTACTATGCCAGTTGAATGATTTACAAGTATGTTTTACTTCAAGCATTAATCATGCATGCCATATTGAAGATTATACCTATCTATTGCTTATGATTATACATTTTCACTATATTGGCTTATCTCTTGTTGTATTGTCTCAATCACCTTGTCGAGGGGGTGACATGCCTTAGGTTCCAAGTAGTAGTCGCTTGGTCTATGTCGGTTAAGGTCTCTTCCCACACATGTATTATGTACTCTGCCAGTTGAATGATTTACAAGTATGTTTTACTTCAAGCATTAATCATGCATGCCATATTGAAGATTATACCTATCTATTGCTTATGATTATACATTTTCACTATATTGGCTTATCTCTTGTTGTATTGTCTCAATCACCTTGTCGAGGGGGTGACATGCCTTAGGTTCCAAGTAGTAGTCGCTTGGTCTATGTCGGTTAAGGTCTCTTCCCACACATGTATTATGTACTCTGCCAGTTGAATGATTTACAAGTATGTTTTACTTCAAGCATTAATCATGCATGCCATATCGAGATTATACCTATCGATTGCTTAGGATTATGCATTTTGACTATATTGGCTTATGTCTTGTTGCATTGCATCCTACAAACTTAGTACATTGAAATGTGCTAATGAATACTCTATGCCTACATGATATTACGATATAGGAATCGGAGCAGCTTTTGATCATCCTCCATGTGGCTATATTGGTACTTCGGAGATAAGCTTGGTGAGTCCTCAAGTCTGAGGACATTATCTATGTGACTTTGTTATTTTGATACTTCTTTATGTTGAACACTTGTTACTATGAGAGTGAGCCCGAAATGTGTCTTGGCCCCCACTCCATTCCATGTTAGAGGTGTTGTTGGATATTGTGATGTACTTATGCTATGAGCTTGACTTTTGAATGTTTTATGATTATCAAAGACTTCCCTTAGTCCCGCTTCCCTTTATTTATATCTCTAGTTGTTATTATTTTGCTTCTGCGACCAAGGATGTGTGAATGATATGCTAAGAGGTTTGTTTGGAGTCCCCTCGGGTTCTCCATTAGCCGTGTCACGTTTAGGCCCTAGGCTTGGGTTGTGACATTAGCCAAAATCAGAAGATACATGAATGCATTCAACACACCCGACTTAAAGGAATATTTTCGAAAAATTTTCATGATAACAAACTGAAGCAGGGAAGTCAAGTAAAATGAGAAACAAGATTGCAAACACTTTAGGAGATTGAAATTCCTTATGAAGTAGTGTCAACAATAACTAAATCATTTCTATAGCTATTTCCAAAATTCCAGTAAGCAAATAGACCACACGACAACATAACAGACTGTAAGGAAAATACTACTGTAGATGTTCACATTTATAACATAAAAGAAGGAACAAATGATTTAGAATAGTTCTTATGTCAAGACAAACAAGTAAACTCACTGTTACCAATTCTAATGAATAAATTACACCTAAGAGAAAATACGTCTGTGAACAAATGGTAAAGTTACTTCATAATGGCTCAAGCCTTTAGAAAAACTTCATGCCATTGCGTGAAAACTGGAAACCATTGAAGAAACTGCTCTAAATTTCGAAAGATACAACTTTTGTCATGAATAGTCCACTATTAGCTAAAAAAGATGGTTATTTTTTACTAAAAGTAATGGACTCCAGATAACCCACGAAACAAAATAACACATAACTGGATCAGTAAGTATCATATAGCACATCAAAATAGCATCTTCAAGATTGGCATCAAAGATCATGACAAAATCTGAAAATAGTCTGTCTGTGAATTCTTTAACATGGATTCAAGAATAAACAACTAAGGGCTGATTTAAATATCTTGTTCGAAGACAAATAGAAGTAAGTAATGAAAGACGGAATCATATAGCTTACAGTATCTCAAGAACAAACCAGAAAAGAAATACACACGACATAGCAATATTATCTGACCATAAGTGCATCTTCAGGTATGGAAAGATTTCAACAAGGAAATAGGAAGATTTTAAATAGAAATCAACAGAAAATGTACTCATAAACTCAACTCGGTACAACCATTCTAATCTTTAATGAAAAATGAACACCCACAACATAGTTATTATACGATGAAGAGATTCATATGACAAATATGGAATTGGAAAGGATATAAAATGACTGGTAGCTTCATACTAAACACAAACCAGATGTAAATTGACGTAACATTCATAAGAATTCAAATAGAAACACTAGAGAATATGTTACAACACAGAAACAATATAACATAATCAAAGAAAAACGAATTAACTGAAAAGAAGTTACCTTTCCTAGAGCTGTAGAACTGGGATTATGACAAGTTGGAAAGGAGTTCTCACCACCAAAGAAGAACCTCACTTATGAGCTTCCTAGTTTCGAAATCAAATTATTCCCAGCTCTAGAAACCTTTGAATTGACAAGCATTCTAGAAAAATTACTCAATTTTAAACGGAAAACTTTAATACATTTAGAGGTGAGGGGCGGCTAATCCTCAACAGTGATGAACAGGGGGTTTATATAGGATGAATTAGGATAAAATGAGGGAGGAAAAATCTGGGCAAAAATTTGGGGATATTTTCCATTTTTGAAATTTAAAATCCCTTGGAATCCAAGAATATCCAAAATTCGTTTGACAATCCTCAATGGCTTGACCATCATAGCCATTGGATTCTAGGTCTGGATGAGAAAATCACTGTGGGATGGTGACACTTATCTTGTTTCTAGAAGGTTGTTGTACGGAGCTGATGAATGGAGAATTTGATATGAACATGATGGGGAACTTAATTTCTTCTTGGAGCTACAAATCAAGCAAACTCCTACTGGAACTCTCATTCATCAACAAAAGTATGTGAAGGAACTTTTCAAATAGTTCAAAATGGAGGATGCTAAAGATATTGATAGTCCCATTGCTACTGCTGCCAAGCTGGATCTAGATGAGAAAGGGTTGACAGTAGAACGAAAGCTATATAGAGGAATGATTCGGTCTCTCTTGTACCTCACTGCCAGCAGACCTGACATTGTCTTTAGTATGAAAATCTGTGCTAGATGTCAATCTAATCCCAAGGAGTCACACCTTAAAGTTTTCAAGAGAATCTTCAGGTGTCTCAAGGGAACTTCAAAATTGGGACTTTTGTACTCTAAAGGTAGTAGTTTTAACCTTGTAAATACTAGCAATGCGGGAAGAGCTAAACTAGTTTGAAAGAAGCAAAGTATGGCATCTTGTGCCCAAGAGAGAGGAAAGAACTATCATTGGCACAAAGTGGGTGTTCAGGAACAAACTTTATGAGCATGGAACAAATATAAGAAACAAGGCAAGACTGGTGGTAGGAATTTTTATTTTATGGACTCACATATCAATATATATGTAGATATGCTATCTTTAAAATATGGGAGCAAGTAGGTAACTACTCTAACCCATAAACTACGTTGCCAGCAACTTAGACAATCACAATCATGGTCTCAATCTGATCAATGCAACATGTCCATCAACTCAACTAAATCACTCAATAACTCAACCAATCCGATTCATCAGTTATACATGAACTCAATCTCTAAACACAAATCCTTCCTCCCTAATTTGGTTGTGATTCCACAAGTCAGATTAGTTAGCACATTTCCCAAGGGGTGTGAGTCCTGACATTTGTAACTTACTCCAAATCCTTGAGGTTGTTCAATGTCTATAGATTCTGATTGGGAAGATACCAAATTAGCAGATTAAATTGATGACTTTTTTGAGTATTCTTTCGCTGTTGAGAATGATGTAACGATGAGGCCAGGTGGTTCTCTTGGGGAATCAACGATGTTTCTTCAAGTGCCAGGCCACGCCAAGGGTAGACGTGAAGGATTTCGAGGAATTGGGGGCGGTCACTGATTTGGAGGAATTAGGACCAATGCTGGTATCATTGGTAAAACCACGTCGACGATAGTGGTTATACTGATTATAAATGTGCTAACTCATGCATGGAAGCATATAATCCAAAAACGATAAAATTGCCTCTCCACTCTATCTAAACACAAAGAATCTTCTCTTTTTCTTCCTTTGATTTGCTTTCTCCGCTTTGACACAATTATTGCACAAAATGGTGCTTAATGGACTATTTTGCATCAATCATGTCAAAAAAATTTTGTAACTATATAAAATTAGTGTTTGTGCACCAACAATGTCAAAAATATTGTAATTACTTAAAACCAATGCTTAATTAACTTTTGAGCAATCACTTGTCAAAAATTATGTAGTTAATTAACAATGGTGCTTAATTAACTTTTGTGCACCATGAGAGAGGGTTTTGTGAGTTATAGAGTTGAAAAATGGCTAGGTAGTATGGGTGATTTCACATGTAAGTCGGCATGAGGCTATGACCCCAATGCCCTTGGTCGAAATAGAAATTTATCAAGGAAAATAATACACTGGTCCGCGACCCTAGTGCGATGCGGACCAGGCGTGGAGCAACATTTACACTAGTCCACGCCCCTGACACGCCGCAGCCAGTCCGCGGACAGAGACTAGATTGCGGAAACTAGCAAAAATTATTTTTTGCTATAGGTCCTCTAAAATTTGGGTTATACCCAGTTTCCACTCAATTTTGCCCCCTGATTAAGAATATGAACTTGGATTTTTGAAATCACGTACGGATTTTGAGATATATGGAAATTACGATTACAGGGCATTTCGAAGCACATATGGGGCGTTTCAAGTGCGGTGGTTTCAATTCAAGTAAAGCAAAATTTATTAAGAGTTTTATGCCTTGATTCTTTGAAATATAAATTAGCTTTTATTAATTTCATATAGCTTTACCACAAGTATGGAGTTGGTCAGAATTTGTTACTTCTTTTGATCCAAGGACCGATAGCTTCTAATCTCGACTTGATAGGCAAATACCAAGAAAGTTCTAACTAGTTGGGAGGAGAACAAAGCTAAAACTACTCCTAAGGGAAAATGGACTAAGGATTGATCAAGCAAGGGAGCAATGGAGCAAGGATAGGGCATATGGGAATCAATCAAAGCTCAATTGATCAATCACACTGTCACACCCCAAAGTCCCATAGGGCGGACCGGCACCCGTTGCCGATAAGGCTCGGGAGAACCAACCTATAACTATATGCGTTC
>JAPFFP010046472.1:0-10960 GCA_026153255.1 Solanum medicagineum
ACACATGAAGTTGAGTATGGATTAGTGTCCTTCAAGTGAGAAAGAAAAGAAAGAGATGAATAAGGTGCCTTATGCTTTCGCCGTGGGCAGTTTGATGTATTCCATGGTATGTACGAGGCCAGACATTTCACATTCAGTTGGGTTTGTTAGCTGCTACATGTCTAATCCTGGAAAAGAGCACTGGGTAGCCGTGAGGTGGATTCTCAGATATTTGAGAGGTACTCCCAAAGTTTTTCTATGTTTTGGTATTTGGCAACCTGAGTTAGCTGGGTACACAGATGCAATTATGTTTGGAGATGTTGATACTGCAAAGTCTAGCTCAGGATACTTGATGACTTTTGTTGGAGCTGCAGTTTCATGGCAATCAAGATTGCAAAAGTGTGTTGCTTTGTCCACTACTAAGGCAGAATATATAGCAGCTGTTGAGGCAGGCAAGGAGATATTATGGATGAGGAGTTTTCTTGAGGAGCTTGGTTTGGAACAAGAAAATAGTCTTCTTCACTGTGATTCTCAGAGTGCCATCCACCTTGCCAAGAATGCCGCTTTTCATTCTCGAACCAAACATATTAAGAAAAGATATCATTGTATTCGAGAAGCTGTGGAGGACAAGTCATTTGAACTTGTGAAAATTCACACAAGTCATAATTGTTCAAATATGTTGACCAAGACTTTGCCAAAGGAGAAGCTCGTGTTTTGTCAAGAGAAGGCTGGTTTGATTGCTTATTCCCTGTAGGAGAGGGGGAGGGGGGAGATTTGTTAGTAAATATCCTCACTATATGGAGGAAGTGTCCAATTCTAAATTGGACAACACTTTAAATCTTCCTACATGGATATTTTAAGCCCAAAATGTATGGTTATTTATCTTGGCCCATTTCATTTGTTTGTGTGGAATATAAAAGAAAAGAAAATAAGGTAAGCAGCTATAGAAAAATTCTGATTAGCAGTAGTCACAAATTAGTTGCAGCAGAAAAGAAAGAGCAGAAAACCTTACTGCTCTCGCAGCTAGTTTTCCTTCCGGATCGAAGGCCAAACAGAGTTCGTTCGTCCTCAAATTTTAGTATGTTGTTCGCGACACTCTCCTTTTTAAGTACACAAATCAGTTTCTTGTTTTGATGCCTGAAAGGTTATTTTCTTGCTGCATTTTTCGGACTTGCGTTTTTTGGAATTTTTCTCTATTTTGGTGAAATTGTTGATTGTTGTCTTGCCAAGAATGTTTTTTGATGATTGTATTTGCCTCTAGTGTTTACTAGAGAGGAGAACTTGTTGTACCCAGTTGGTTCTTGGTGATTATTGGAAGTTTTCATACCGTTGTTGAACGGTACCGTGGTTTTCTCCCAGATTTGGGGTTTCCACGTAAATTGCGTGTTCACTACTTTATTTTTGCTGCTTTTACTGATCTGTTGCAGCTGGAAATTTTGGAGTTCATTGTGCATTGTCATTCATCTTATTTATTTGGGGGAAAAGATTTTATTGCGCTTCCGTTTGTGTTTCGTTATTGCTTCCCCAACACTCTTACAATCCTAAGGAATGCTCCACAACTCCCTTTTCCCCTTCCAAGTTACAATGAAATTTTCCTCACAATGCAACCTACTCCTAGAATATCCAAGCTACAATGAAATTTTCCTCACAATGCAACCTACTCCTAAAATACTCAAACTAGGAATACAAGCAACACACTCAAACAATGGAAACTATAACCTTTAATCCTTTGTAATTTAGAATTTGGTTTTACATTCAAGCACAAGAAATTAGAAGTGTGAAGAACGTATTTTTTTTGGATGTTTTATCTTCATCATTTCTTGACATCTTATAGCCAAGAATAGTGTGGTAGCTTTGTTGGTAAAGACTCCTTTTGATCTGTGCATATCCACCATATCTTCAACTTTTCATTATAATACTTCATCCACTTGCTTTGTGAATGTGCAGAAAAATTATCTTGTCTTTCCACTTGAAATAAACAACTTCAAGATAATAAAAGTGGAATGAGAGGACCATGTGCTTTGAATAAATTATTCCACTTGCTTCAATATTTCATTCGTTCCCAGATTTACTTTTCATCATTTGTGTCCATGTTCCATGTGCATCACTGAAAGATTTCTGGTGTTTTTATTGTTTAATCTGTTGCCATTAAATATTGTAGAAATGTTCTATTTAATCAAGGATAGACCAGGTCCCTCCCTAGAGTTTGTTACATCAAAACTACATTAGTCCAACAAATGACATAGCCCAACTACAACAAGACGTGTTTAACTTGACGTAAAGGCATCTTGTGAGGTCAAGAGGAGATGGATAAGTAGGGATTGTTTAGTTCAAGGGATAAGATGTAATAATTTTGGATAAAATGTAGAGTTACTTAAACTTATGTTTAGTAAGAAATATAGACATTTGTAATATCATTAGGATGCTCATATTCCAAACACAAGCAAAGGATAGAGGAGATTCTTCATCATTCCCCTCGTAAATGTATTTATTTTTAGGCTGTTGGTAAAGTGTAAGGAGAGCAAAGAGTGTCATCCACTCTGACAATACAGTTTGTTCAACAGTCAGTTCCTATACAAATGTCTACAGACAAAAGGGGAACCACACCACCTGTATCACATATCGCGATCATCAAGACATGATTCCCTCAAAGTATATCAAAATTTTGGCTAATAATCAATTTATGTTCTTAACTATGTGTACGTACAGTCAGGATGCTGAAATGCCCAAAAATTAAATATATCGTCTGCTGGCCTGTCATAAGCTTTGTTTTAGCTTACTTGAGATTGTATAAGATATTCAAGAGTTGGGCATTTAGAGATATTCAAGAGTTGGGTATTTAGTTTGCACCAAACTCTTGATTCCACCTTTCAAGCTCCTCCCACTTACTCTTTTGCAGGCTAGGCCTAATCACTGTCATGGCCTTCTGAAAATCCCCGCATCGTAAACCCCTCACCTGCAAATCAGAATACCAATTCTTGATGAGCCAATACCCACAATGTTATGCTTCGATTAAGGTTGGTACGCAAACTGACTTGCTTCCGAGTGTTGATCATTATACTTGGTGGCCAGCATTATCAAAGAGATAAAATTTCAACCATCAGAGATAGAAACAGACAAATTATAGAATTACAAAACAATCTTAGAGCTCTAAAAATGCTATTTCCAAATAGAGATAATAATTTAATTCTTGACAATAATTTAATTTGAATAAACGTTGGTAGAAAGATTCAAAACATTTTGAGATAATGAGATGTGAGTCCAACAAATTGGGACAGGGATGGAGTACCTAAATGACATATTTGGAGCAGTATTTCAACAACTCTTGGTATATTTTTTATCGCATATGGAATCATTAACTATACTGGCAAAACAAATTCAAGAGGGTAGCACTGTAAACCCCAGAAGAGAGTTACCACCTGATTTGCCTCGACTGAGAGAATGTTAGCACCAAGCTCTCTGATTGGCATCATTGCAGCCTCCTCGCATAAGGCTTGAAGATCACTTCCAGAATACCCTGTGGAGAAGTAGATTTCAAATGAGCTTCCCATGAGAACAAGATATGTTGATAAAGGTTCTTACAAAACAGATGTTCAGTTGAGAAAATTTCTAATGGCAAAACCTTTACCACTTTTTACCTTCTGTGTCTCTGACTAGTTGTTTTAGATCTCCATCTATCATCCAGTAAACAAAATTGAATCGGATTACATTGCAACAGCAGGCAATTATACTGACTCAGCTTAATATTTCACAAAATAAAAAGAAATGGTCTCTCCAAATACAATAAGAAATCCTTCAAAGATTATATTGGATCCTCAGTCATCCTCATAAAGATTGTATAAGAAAAACGGTTTGAGCATAAAACAAGTGAGCAGGATTATCAGTGAGCTTAAAAAGGATAACTCCATAAGTAATGCACATTTAACTTACTGATAACAAAATATAAATAGAGGACAAACTTGTGTCACAAAAATGAAGAACGATACTGATTATTTAGCGATGAAAGACCCAAGTAAGCGTAGTGACGGATATGTACTTTTAAGCAGCATAGTCTAAAAGAAAAATACTGATTATTTTTTTTCTTTTGGACAAGTGAAGAGAAAATCATGCAGGCTGTTCTGACTAGAGTACAACAATCGTAAGAGGCTTCATACACAGAATAGAAACAGACAAATTACAAAAGCAGCAAGGATGAGTGTAAGAACGCCAAAAAGTTTGAGATAATCTATACATAGTTAATTACTTTCCACAATTGTATAGCAAATATTGCAAATCCTCCAGAGATCTGTCCAAGACTTGAGGAAGAAAGCTTCACTCCTGATAGATATGCCAAGTTCATTTGACTTTGGATACCGGCAACAAAACTTGATAATAGACACTTGGTCAGCTAATTCAGAACTATTACAATCCAGGAGTATTTTCACTAACACCTTGGAAGTCTCTGGTACAGGCCAGTGCTTTAATTCATTATCAAACATGATATTGGTTATCAGTTAGCGATTGGCTAATTTCAACGGCATTGAAGCATGTCAAGATAGAAGGTGCACTTGTCTAGATCATGGAAGAAATCTTGCAAAAGTTTGAGCTGGAATGGCAAGTGGAGCTACTAGTCCTTCAGTTCTTAATTCTATTTCTATAGGTTTGTGAGGAGCAGTGCACATGCGATGGTAAGAACATCCGTCATGTGACTAAGATTTCAGACCCTTGGTAATAGCCTCTTGCAGAAAATGCAAGCTAAGGTTTCTTACAAGTCAATAGAACCAATGTGGTACGGCCTGTCTCAGATCCCATGCAAGAAGGAGCTTAGTTCGAAAGGATGGCCTCATAATACTCCCTCTTGTTCATATTAGGTGAATCATTAGGGATATGTCACACTTTTTAAGAAAAATATTTTGGGACATAATTAAAAATTATTTTTTCATTATTATCCTTTTGATTATTCTCCTAGAAAATTTTGAATAGTTAAGAATCTCATTACTCCTAGAAAATGTTGAGTAGTTAAGAATCTCATTAAAATAAAGGATAACCATGAAATTTTTTTTAATACTTCTTTTAAAATTTGAATAATTTACTTATTTTGGACTATAAAAAGAATCCAATATTCCTGCACATTTGGGGTTATCATCCTTATCTTCGCATCTATGAAAGATATGACTTCTTCTCTTGGGCTATCTCTTTCTTTTGATCTAATATTATCTTTTTATTCATTAGATAGTTTTAAAAATCATTTTTTTTCGATATTAATTTGTTTTATTGATAATTACTCTTTACAAAAAAAATTTAGAAATTTATCAATTAAATTTGATTGTCATAGTTTTGTTATATTTGTTGCATTTATTTATATTCATTTTAATATTTTTAATACAATTCTATTAATTTTTTTCATAGACAAATAATTATACAACAATATTTAATCAGTCAATGATTTAATTAAGCTCATAGTTTTGATATCCCAAGATTTTAAATCCACCATTTTGTAAAAAAAAAAATTGATTATATATTGTTTATATAACTTTTAGATTTGAGAATTTCTTTTAATGAACTTGGGCCAAGGGCTCGGATTTTATTTATAACTCATCAAAAATGGAAAGGGCCTCGAGCCCAATACAAGATTGTCCATTACTTGAGTCATTTCCACTGACTTAAGACTAATGGATAAAAGCAGTAACTCTAGGGTTACTTTACTAATTGTGAGGCAAAACCTTTTGTCTCGCCTAACACGCCGCACTTCATGCTCCCTTGGAAGCCCTTCATCTCTCTTTCATCCATTTCTGGGTATCCAATTATTTACATGAGCTTCGATTGTAATTGATCGTTATCCTCAGCTATATCAAAGCTAAACTCATCTCTGTTTTTCTTTGTCCTGCATTTGGGTATTGATGTTTCTTCTTTTCAGGTGTCATCGGATCCGGTGGACTTTTTTCAATATGAAGAGTGAGGAAAAAAATTCAATGAGATAAAACCCTAAAAATATTTCTCCTTTTTCCTAAAATCGCCTTTTCTTTTTTAGCAGTCATCTCTTCCATATCCAGCCAAGCTCTGTCACTGATCTTGCACTTATGGTACTCTTCTTCTACTCTTTCTTTTATCATACTTTTGAGTCTGTTCATATTAATTTATTTGTTGAAGTATTGGTTCACGTTTATTTTGTTGATATTACCCTATTTTTCGAAAAATGTTGAACTGTTTTTAATTTTTATTCTTGTTGGGATTAAAATAGTCTAATTCTTTTTTCTTTCTTACTTGCTAAATTTTTCAATTTATTTCTCTCTCATTTTTTATTTATTATTTATTTCTGATGTATTGTTGTTCTTCGCAGACCCGCACCGCTGAGTGAACATCATTTTAACTCTTTTTTGTGATTAGTGGCTACAATAATTTTTTAATATTATTTATTTGTTATAATTGGTAGATAAAATTATTAATTTAGATACTACTTTAGTAGATCCAATGATTGTTTTCTTATTATAGTGTATTAATTTTTTTGTTGTTCAATATTGCTCATTTCTTTACTTTATTATAATTCTTAGATATTAGCTAGTTCGAGTAAGAAATCATTAGTTAATAAAAAAATTTAGAAATCATTAGTTAATGAAAATTTTTTCTTTGTTGATGAGTTTATACTTTTAACTTATTACTATTTTATTTATTTTAATTCATATATATTCATTATTAATAGTTTACAATTTGTCTTTACACATATTCAAAGTTGCTTCTATACTTTTTAAAATTTCGTGCAATGTTAAAACCATACAAATAAATTGAAATAGATGGGAAGTATCCAGAAGTCCTCAAATTAGATGTAGAAGTCTTTGATCTAGATGTTTATTTGCTGATGCCTAGTATTGACATGTACTGAATTTTTCTTGGGCTCTTCCCTTGTTATTTTACAGATTTATGAATTGATGATCTTTCCTCACAGCAAAACAATTCTGCAAGGTGATCCTTGAAGGTTGATATAGTTGATATTGTTGGTTGAACATTTATACTCAACAATATTTGTTAAGTTTAGTTGGTAATCACCGTTATCTCCCTTCATTCCAGGTTCAATGGGATAAGCCCGCAGCCTTTTCAAGGCTTGATAGAGTTACTCCTGGGAAAATCGAACCTTATGTGTCTTCAATTACAATAGCCCTTGTCCATCCAACTTAAGGGAAGAACAAAAGGCAACGGCTACATAATGAAACGAAAATACCAGGTCCGAGTGAAAATTCTCAGCACACGAAAAATCATGTTGTTGAGAATTTTCATTCGGACATGATGTTTTCGTTTCATTATGTAGTCATTGCCTTTTGTTCTTCCCTGAAGTTGGATGGACAAGGGCTTTTGTAATTGAAGACATATAAGGTTCGATTTCCCATGGGGAAACCTTGTCAGGCCTTGAAAAGGATGCGACTCATCCCATCAAACCTCGAATGAAGGGAGATAATGGTGATTACCAACCGAACTTAAAAAATATTGTTGAATATAAATGTTCAACCTACAATATCAACTATTAGTAATAGAAGACGTTTGGGGAGGACAAGGCAGGGTTGCGAGGAAGAGCATGATGACACTTGCGAAGTAGTGTGGTGTTGTAGGGTTGGAAAATAGACAATGCTTCAATTAAATTTTAATAAGAGAGAAAATTAGTAATTTGACATTGAAAATTGTAAAGTTCATGCTTTTAAGATAATATAGAGTATAGACATAGATAGCTATAGATGAATCTGAAAAGTGATCCATCATTGCTATTTTTTAGTATGTTGATTGGTTATACTAAATTTTTTTTATTTTTCGCTTATCATAATTTAACATATGTATATAAATTCTGGTATTTAAGAAGTGATGAAATTGTTGTAAGAAAGTTTCTAATACTAAATTGTTAACTAAAATAGTGAGTTACAAAATTTAACCTATTTAGATTAGGACTCTATATGTACTAGGAAGTAGGGATCGAATTTGATAACAAATTCATGCATATAAAGAAAAGGAAATAACTGTAAGTTTCATCATCTTGATTGGATAATTTAAAAAAGAAAATAATTTACTCATGTGAAAATTTTGGATTTCTAAATCAAATTTATACTTTTGTTAGGTTCTTAAGTTAGGTTAAATTTTAAAGTTCTGAATTTTAATTGTAAACCAATATAGTATGTCATTTTCAAGCTTCCCCTTTTCAAACTCAATTCCAAGTTTAATAACCCAAAATATTGACTTTCATCCAATTTTCAATTCTTAAATCCTAGAATTAAATAGTAGTCCTCGAAACATATATCCAGCCCAAGGTACTTAGTTACTAGTGCTCAAATCTTCCAAACTTCTACATTTAAATCCTTTCATGCCATATCATGTGCATGTATACATGAAATCTATTTTTAATGATGCTCATTGTCAAGTTTGAAAGATTTCATGAAAATAATGTTTAAATTGTATTATTGCATTCATGTTGGGTTGTTAGATCCACCCTACTCTACTCAAGCTAGCTTTTATCTCATTTGAGGACAAATATTCCCAAGGGAAAGATATTATAGTATCTTGCAAGTCTGAGAGTTGGACTATGCAAAAAAAAAAAGGAAAACATTGTAAAGATCTTATCGAAATTTACCTAAATTTAGTTGAACTTTGACCCAAAATCAATATGGCCGACACAAGAGTGACTCTAGTACCACATCAAATTTATACTTTTGTTAGGTTCTTTAAGTTACGTTAGGTCAAATCTTGAAGTTCTTAAATATAATTATAAACCAATATAGTATGTTGTTTTCAAGCTTCCCATTTTTCATAATTTTGAATTCTTTCCAACTCCAGCACGACCTCCTTGTTATTTGTTTTTACCCAACATTTGTTTTCTCTACTTACATTTCTTCCATTTTGAAATTCATATTTCAATTTATTTAAAATATCTCATAATTCATCCAAGTAACTCATGACTTGAAAATTGTCTTAAAAGGTTGTTTCAATTCTATGTTGAATCCTTTTTCTATATCTTCATGAAATTAAAATTGAATCAATGAATCACCAAACTATTATAAATCAACATTACAAACTATGAAATCAACGACGACGGTGACAAAGAAAATGGTGTTTGGAATATGTGACGGCTTCTTTTGCAACTTGTTACACCACAACGATAGGATTCTATAATTGGCGAGAGTTTGTCTAAATGCATTTTTAAAGAGAAAAAAAGATTCAACTAAATAGGGCATTGGATTTTAAGACACTATAAATTGCAATATTTTGTGTGTATATTTTATGATAATGATTTTTTTACTAAGATACTTTTGGTAAATTTTTAAGATTGGTAGATCTAGTATAATCTTGACTTCTAATCAAATCTAATATATATTGACAAATTTTGACCAGATTTTCAAAGTTAATATTTTTAATATTTTATTCTTTTTTTAAAAAATAAATTTGAACCAGGGACCCGATTTTATTGATAAATCACAGGAAGAAATTGGGTCCAAACTTGTGCAAATATCTGATGGGTCTAAAAAAGGAAATAAAAGGAGAGGACATTGACCATACAAAGACAACAACTGGAAAACCTATAGATGAGGGTTTTCATTTTCTAGACACTTCGACCCTTCGTCTCTTTGCTTGCACGTTTCGATGTTTCCCTGGTTCCCTAATCGACGCTTCACTCTCCTTCATTTCTAGATTCTAAACTTCCTGCACATCTGAAGTTATCATCCTTATCTTCACATCTATGAAAGGTATGACTTCTTCTATAGGATAATCTCTTTCTTCTAATCTATTATTATTTTTTATTCATTAAATAGTATTTAATTTTTTTGTGATATTAATTTATTTTATTCATAATTATTCTTTACAAAAAAAAATACATTAGAATCTTATTAATTAAATTTGATTGTCATAGTTTTGTTATATTTTTTTTGCATTTGTTTATATTCATTTTAACATTTTTAACACAATTCCACTAATTTATTTTTTTTACATAGAGAAATAATTATACATAAATATTTCATCAATCAATGATTTTAAGCACATAGTTTTGATATCTCATGATTTTAAATTCATCATTTTGCCAAAAAAAAATAAATAAATGATTTTATATTTTTTTATATGACCTTAACAAATAAGTGAAGAGACTGAGAAAATAACTTTTAAATTTGAGAAAAAAATTTTTTTTAATTAACTTGGGCCTGAGGCCCCGATTTTATTTATAAATCATCAAAAAAAGAAGGGCCTCAGAGCCCAATACAAGATGGTCCATTAATTGAATCGGTTCCACCAACTTAAGACAAACGAACAAAAGGAGTAACTCTAGGGTTACTTTTCTAATTGTGAGATAAAACCTTTTGTCTCCCCTAACCTGTCACACTTTATGCTCCCTTTTTATCTCCCTTTCCTTCACTTCTGAGTATCCAATTATTTGCATGAGCTCTGATTGTTGGTCGTTGTCCTCAGCTATCAAAGGTAAAATTCATTTTTGGGTATCCAATTATTTGCATGATCTCTGATTGTTGGTCGTTCTCCTCAGTTATCAAAGGTAAACTCATCTCTATTTTTTCTTTGTCCTGCATTTGTGTACTGAAGTTTCTTCTTTTCAGCTGTCAGATCCGGTGGACTATCTTCAACATGATGAGTGAAAAAAAAAATCAAATGAGATAAAACCCTAAAAAATCTCTCCTGTTAAAAATTCAAAAACCAGCAAGCTTTGCAACTCTGGCAAACATGATCCAACCCTCTCTGCGTTTGTTCTTTCACTATGGTACTCTTCGTCTACTTTTTTTTATGATACTTTTGAGTTTGTTTATATTAATTTATTTGTTGATTGATTGGTTCATTTTATTTTATTGATATTATCCTATTTTTTGAAAAACATTGAAATGTTTTTAATTTTTGTTCTTATTAGGGTTTAAATAGTCTAATTCTTTTTCTTTCTCAGTTGCTAAGTTTTTATGTCACGACCCGACCCCGGGGCCGTGACTAATGCCGGTTAGGCACTTATTCAGATAATAAAGCACAGATTACT
>JAPFFP010046473.1:0-10960 GCA_026153255.1 Solanum medicagineum
CCTTAGTACCAAGCCCTCTTTGAAATGATTTCCAAAAGTGAAAAGTAAATTGAGTGCCAGAATCTAATATGATTGACCTAGACGCACCATGCAACCTCACTAACACTTGAATATACAACTTCACATAATCTTTTATATTGAAGGTAGTCTTGATAGGTACGAAATGAGGCGACTTAGTCATAGTCATCAGATGAACAATAACCCAAATTGAAGCGAAATGCTTTTGGGTTCACGGCAAACTAACCACAAAATCCTGGTTGACATCTTCCCACTTCCAAGTGGGAATCTCAGTATCTTTATCCAAGCAACTAGGCATTTGATGTTCTACCTTCATATATTAACAATTACGACATTCGAATACAAACTTGGCTATGTCTTTCTTCAAAACAAGCCACTAATACACTTCCCTCAAATCCCGATACATTTTGGTGGATCTCAGATGTATGGAATAATGAGGCTTATGTGCTTCACTCATGACCACCACCCTAAGACCATCAACATCTAGAACATACAACTGATCTTGATATCGAATTACACCATCTACCCCTTAAGAGAAAACCACTATCTTCTTTTCGGTGACGAACTTCTTCAACTCAACCAAGGACTGGTCTAAATCTTGTTTCTCCTTGACATCATCAACCATAGAAGATTCATCCCCATTCTAAACATGAACACTGCCGTCATTAGAGTCAGCCAATCCAATATCAAAACTAGATAAATGGTGAACATCCTTCATCAACTCTTTCTTTCCTTCATCAACATGAGCCACATTCCCCAAAGATAGCCTACTAAGAGCATCGGCTGCAATCTTTGCCTTGCTGGGATGATATTGAACACTTATGTCATAGTCCTTAAGAAGTTCCAACCATTTTCTTTGCCTTAAGTTAAGATCTCTTAGGGTGAACACATATTGCAAACTCTTATAATCGGTGAAGACATTAACATGAACCCTATATAAATAATGTCTACAAATGTTCAACCAAAACACCACAGCTGCTAGCTCAAGATAATGAATCGGGTAATTCTGTTCATACACCTTCAATTGCCTTGATTCATAATCTATGACCTTACCATGTTGCATAAGCACACAACCCAACCCAATCTGAGAAGCATCATGATATACCACAAACCTATCTAAGCCATCCATAGGGTCAAAAGAGAAGCCGATGTAAGACAAACTTTCAAAGTATGAAAACGCCTCACACATTCATCAGACCATACAAACTTGGCCTTCTTTAGAGTTAACTTAGTCTATAGAGGCGCAATGGATGAGAAGCCCTAAATAAATCTCCTATAATAACCAGTAAACCCGTGAAAACTTTGAATATCTAAGGGAGTCAATGGTCTAGGCCAATTCTTTACAACCTCGATCTTCTTTAGGTCGACCTTAATACCATCACCGTATACTACATGACCAAGAAAGGCTACTTCATCCAACCTTGATGCTAACATTTGCTGAACTTGGCGTATAACTGTTTCTCCTCAAGATCTGGAGAACAAACCTCAAAAGATCCATATGCTTCGGATAACATCGGGAATATATAGAAATATCATCCATGAAGACGACCACGAAACTATCATAAAATGGCTAGAACATCTGATTCATAAGATCCATAAACATGACCTTAGCATTAGTCAAACCAAATAACATCACCATAAATTCAAAGTGCCCATATCTAGTCTGGAAAGCTATTTTGGGAAAGTCACACTCCCTGACCTTCAGTTGATGATAACCCAAATTGAGGTCAATCATTAAGCAATGGATAGCCCCTTGAAGTTGATTAAATAAGTCATTGATCCTTGGAAATGGGTATTTATTCTTGATGGTTACCTTATTTAATTTCCTATAATCAATGCACATCAGAAGAGACCCATCTTTCTTTTTTACAAATAATACCGGAGTATCCCATGGATATATACTTGGTCTAATAATGCCTTTCTCAAACACGTCTTTTAATTTCAACTCCCTCAATTCAGTCGGTGCCATAAGATAAGAAGGAATGTAAATAGGTTTAGCATGCAGAAGGAGATCTATACAAAAGTCTACTCCCCATTGGGGAGGGAAATTGGGAAAATCTTCGGCGAACACATCCAGAAAATCATTAACTACTGGAACTAATTTAATATTAGGTGGCTCAGACTACATCTCTAACCCTCACAATATGATAGATAACCCCCTTTTCGAAATCATCTTTCGGGCCTTAAGGATAAGAGGTAAACCAACCCCTAATAGTAGAATAACTACCATTCCATTCACGAACAGGGTCATCCAAAAATTGGAATTTAAATTTTCAGGTTCTATGATCTATAGAGGCATATGACGCATGAAACCAATCAGTCCCCGAGAATAAAATCAAAATCAAACATCTCAAGTTCCACAAGATCACACAGAAGGACTTTATGCCTAATAGAGACATAACAACCCCGATAAACTCTATGAGCAACAACAAACTAACCTATGGTAGTGTAGACCCAATAAGGCTCCCTTAAAATTTCTGGACTCAAACCAAACTTAACAGCCAAAAGAGGAGTCACAAAAGATAAATTTGCACCCAGATCAATCAAAGCATAAGCATCAAAATTAAATACTTTTAACATACTAGTCACTATATATGGGGTCTCCTCTACTTGCTATTGAGCATGAAATGCGTAGAACCTATTGTTCCTAGGAGCATAATCCTGTTAGGATTTTTGCTGGCCTTGATTATTATCATGAATCTTAGGGTAATCAACAACTTTATGTCATGACTCGGACCTAGGGTCTAGGAGTTACAAGGCAAGTAGGTACCCGAGAATCCCCAAACAAGCCTCAAAGTATCCATATTCACATCATCGATTCAGAAGCGTACACAAATAGTACACACATAGTTCTAAGGGGTGGGAATGTTGGACTTACACTATGAGGATATCATAGGAAAGGGATTAACATGGATCCACATAACACGTAGCACATAAATACTAAAGGGCGGTTAAGTAAGACTCACTCTATGGGGGAAATTCGGGACTTAGGATCTTTGAAATTCCCACATCAAGTATACATACTTATCATAATTCTCTTAATAAATCCATAATAGCCATATCAAATAGATAACCATAATCATAGGCTCCAAATATAATGCATAGCATATAGAACCAATAAGAGTCTACAAGATGTCTAATAATGCCTTTATTCATAAGATAGGATGGGGACCAAGACATGTCCTGGGCTTACCCTCAAAGTAAATAATGTAAACAAGACTTCATAGGTAGAGGGATGGTGGGTTGTCATTGGAGGATAGGACACATCACAAAAAATGTCAAATCCAACATATCCATCAAACAGCGGATGAAGGTAATCTCCGGTCACTACATGGTTAGATCATGTAGGCAAAAGTATATGTTAGTATGTCTAAATGTACTAAGTATGCGTGCTTGTAATGCGTATGACTTATCAACCTGCATTAAATGTTAGATGACAAGGGCACATAATACGGAAAGAGATATATTAGCAAGAGATATAGTATATGAGATGCCATGAAACCAAGGATGTATGAAATGCATAAATGCTTATATATAGTGGGATGTTAGTTTCCCTTGGTGTACCTTAATCCTCTTTAAGGGAATACCACCCGTTTCGGAGAAGTAACCTCATCTTACGGGAACACCAAATTTTAGAAAGGATTTCCTTGCTGCTTATACTCACCTTATGGGAACAATACCCATTTCGGGAGTACCTTACCCTACGGGGAATAACACCCATTTCAGAAAGGATTTTCATGCTCATTCACTCACCTTACGGGAACAACACCTATTTTGGGAGTACCTTACCTTACGAGAACAACACCCATTTCGTAAAGAATTACCATTCTCATTCACTCACCTTATAGGAACAACACCCATTTCGAGAGTACCTTACATTATGGGAACAACAACTATTTTGAAAAGGATTTCCATGCTCATTCACTCAGCTTACTGGAACAACACCCATTTTGGAAAGGATTTTCACAACATATCATAATCATCTAAAAGGGCATAAACATTTGATGTCATGTCACCATCCTAGGGGAGTACATATAGATATACATGCTTTTAATATGAATATAGGTCATTTTCAAAACATCACAATTCATACTCAGGCTAAAAATCCAAAACACACTTAATGTCCTACTTTCTTGCATAGGAGTAGCTCACTCATAACCATAATTTTATCAAAATCACATTTATAACATAATCGATTTTAGCTCACTTCATATCCTTCATAAAAACCAATGCTCATGTATGCATATGCCATTGATGATGAGAGAATAGCATGGGCCATAGAGATACATACTTGAACCAATAATACATTATGAAATCCAAGTGAAAACAAAATTAAATTCATATTTAAATCATAAAATTGATTACCCATGCTTAAATAAACCTTTAAAGGGACAATACATACTGACATATTTATAAAAATAATGTAATTCAATATATAAGGGTTTAAATCAACTTAAAATCATCAATAAAAAATATCCCATTCTTCAATTAAATTTAATAAACAATCCTACTCAAAATCCATATATAAAGTAAGCTAAAATTCATGAAATTCAAGTTAAAGAGTTTTGTGTCTTGTTGGTTGAAAGGGACCAAGAATCAATCCCACATACCTTAGCTAATAGAGTAGATTCAAAAAGACTCAAAACCCTTATTCTCTAAGCTAATCTCCAATGGCTCACTTGAGGGGAGTTCTTTAGATGAGAGAATTTGAATAATTCTAAGTGTAGGAATGTACTTGAATGAGAGGAATAGAGTTTAGATCATTTGGAGGTCTTACGATAACATAAGAAGTCATAAAAGACCCTTAGAAGAAGCCACAATTACAAAGAAAATCCATTAAGAAGAAAAAAAAACATGTCTTGCCAGGGGTCCCGTGAGGAGGTCTCACGGTCCGTACAAGATTTCATGGACCGTGAAACCCTCCCGTAATACCTCACTTACTCAAATCTCAGAAAACACTGTACACACATGCTTTACAAAAATAGGTATAACGTCTTGATCTGAACTCAAAATAAAGTGAAACCAGATGCATTAAAAATCTAATTCAAAAAGCTTCAATTTGATAGGTTTTCGGCCACCTAGTTTTGACTATGCTAAGAGATATAATCATTTAAAGTAGACCTTTCTATTGGTTCTTATTAAAAGGCTAGCCAATGGAATTCCTTTGAACTTGACTTGATGTGGAGACCCATGATGGCCTAAAGAATATAAATAATCTTGAATTGAGGGATGAAAGTGAACTTAGCTTGAGTTTAAAGCTTCCATACTTAGAAAAATTTTGACATATGCATCCATATGGCTGTTTTCACAGTCCCTACCACTCCACACAGATCGTATAGTCCTATGTACCATTTCACTTAAAAAACTCTTCATCACGAAGTTTCGAGGCGGTGATCTAAATTTAGAAAATTTCCACTCCAGAGCCTATACTGGGGACCTCATGGACCGTGAAGCACCAAATTATCCGTGAGGGGTATCGTACCATATGCTTTAGGCTAAAAACTATGGAGTCTCAATCGAAAAGCTACTACACGGACTACATACGGTCCGTATGGCTTTACACGGTCCGTGTGGGGTCTAAGCATGGTATGCCTTTGTTGCAAGCCCCACATTAAGGCTCTCACACCACCTCACAAGGCCAAGGGCCACTTTTAGGAGGCTCCACATGGTCCGTATAACCTCACACGGACTGTGAAGGCTTCTATATAGCGTCACCTTTATCCAAAACTTTCCGGAACAAAATTTTCATGCTCCATTGTGATCGTACAACATCCGAGTCCTTACATCATCTCCACTTTGGGAACCTTCGTCCTCGAATGTGCTAAAAAAGGCATAAAAGGCTTGACTTAGAATATGAAGTATCCAAAGACAATGTGGAATGCATAATTCATCATTTGATAATCATCAAGTCATTAAAACTTATATCAAAATGTATTCAACTCATTTAAAATATCATAAAAATCATTTTTGTACACATATATGCATGCCATAACATGAGACTCAAGAGTGAATGAATTAGGACCATAGGCTTGAGTGGATTGGAAAGGATAGAGGTATCATTGCATCATACTTGATTCCACTCCACACACAACTCTTTTCACATGTTGGTTTCTCCAAAAGTACCTTAACCGAAGCGATATCCTTGTTGTGAATTCACTTGTTAGGAATCAGATTTTCAAGCTTATTGATATTTTTTAAGGCCATTACAGGCCCCCTACATCAAGACAGTATCAAAGGATTTTCCATTTGCTAAGTTTGATACAAGTACCGGTAGAAGGATCAACTTTAAACTAGCATAAATCTTACCATATATAGAACTGGGTAGCCCATGATATGTCCAATAAAATCCCTTTTGGTTATCTATACAATGCACTTTATTTCACCTCATTCCGATGTCGGATGAAGGAGTTATGATCATTTTTGTGAGGCCCTCCCGTGTAGTGTTGTCACACGAACTGTTTGACGGCCAGTATGGCCTTTGACGGGCTGCTTGGGGTAGCTAGGGTTGGAAAAGGAAATTTTTCACACTGAGAAAGGTGGTATGTCTAGTGGTACAGGCCGTGTAGCTCACCACTGCCAAGGTGTGCCAAAGGGAGCTTGATGGAAATTGGGGAAAATATGGCTAAGGGTGGTGCCACGGGCACTGTTGACGGGCCATGTGGAGTAGGAAAGCCCGTGGCACATGCATGTGTGGTGGCCTGCAACATTTATTTTTCTCTAAGTGAGGCAGGATGGGCTAGTACACTGTTCGTGTAACGCCACATGGTCCGTGAAGCGGTCCGTCAAAGTGATGAGACATCAATTTTTTTTCCAAGTTTTCCAACTTCCATTGTTTTCACTAAGTCACTTCACATGGGCACTCCACATGACCTGTGGAGTGCCACATGGCCAGTGAAATCTCCAGTGAGATGACATTTTGCCAAATTTTCCATCCGGTCACTAATGGCGTTTCCATAAATTTAAATTATTCTAATGACTTTTTTTAGACTTCCAATGCTATTTTAACCTTCCTAAAAGACAAACAATATTCCTAAGGATCAAACTCGTTACTCTCATCTCAAATTCACCCTCAATTCTCTCAAGAACCTCCACCAAGACCCCAGTCCAAATTTCAAGGAAACTAAATAACAAGTTTAGATTCCAAGACCCACATCCAAGCTTCAATTCTTTCTCAACTCACTTTCAAGGAACTTAGAGCCTAAGGTATGTGGGTTGATCCTTGACTTCCTTTCAATCAAGGAGACCCAAAATTATTTTTAAGCAATCTCATGGATTCCTAGTTTACTTTAAATCGGGGTTTTGAAGATTATGAATCCTAAAATTCTAATTATGCATGGGTAGTGTTTATTTGATGATTTTAATGTGATTTAAACAATTACATGAGGATTTCTTTGGGGTTTATGGAATTTCAAGTATACATGTCCCCTTTAAGACTTCTAAATGCATGTATGACTACAATATGAATTTAAATGTGGGATTAATTATGTTCTCGATTGAATTTCATACTATAATGTGGATTTTTGATTGAATCCTAATTACCCATGACATTCTCTCAGTATCCATAGCATATACATTCATGTGCATTGATTATTTTGAGAAATTATGTTATGGGTTAATCCCATTTATGTTCTATGATATGAGTTTTGATAAAATGTTGGTTATGGCAATATTGGGATCACATATATGTCTTTGATTTTGACTCTTTGAGTATTTTGGGTGCTTGCACCATTTTATATATGAATAGGTTATTCCTATGCCTATGTCTATAGACTATGAAATTATGTTTTGGCCTTTAAGCCTCAGAATGCATTGAAATAGTTTCAAAAATGATTTATGTCATTTGAAAGTATGTATATATATGTGTATACGTATATTTATTCTTGTGGGATGATGACTTAGGACCGATGGATTGGCGGCGTTAGGGATACCCCAATGGCCCTCTCCCTTTCCTTGAACTATGTGCCTAGTATAGGTTTTCAATCTGAAGAGGGAGATGTTCTGTAAGGAGAAGAAATGATTTGAATTGTGATTTTGTGAAAATCCTATCCGAAGAGGGAATTGTCCCATAAGGAAGGTTACTTCATACGAAGGGAGGGAGTTGTCCCGTAAGGTGAAGTATGGTCTACCCTTGACAAGTAGATCACCTCTTTACCGATGAGGGGATTTCATCAGGATTCCAAGTAATAGACCGCTTGGTCTTACATATGTCGGCTGAGGTCACATCCCCATATGTATATAAATGAGTGTATCATTTGCATTTCATGCATCATGACTTTCATAGCATCTTGTTATATTACATTCTTTGATATTCAACTCTATCGATATTACGTGCCTTGTCATTTAACGTTGATATGCAGGTTTTGGTAGCTTACATGCATCGCACCCCACATACTTAGTACATTCAAACATACTAATACATACTCTTGCCTACATGATTTTAACATTTAGGGACTGAGGTCTTTGACCATCCACCATTCGACGTTTAGCTCGGATTTTGAATTTACTTGTAGTGGTGAGTCCTATCTTTCAAGGACTCACCACTATCTATCTACCTATGTTACTTACATCTCCTTATGCATTTGAGAGTGAGCCCGGGGTATGTCTTGGCCCTCGATCCATCTACGTAGAGGCATTGTTAGACACCAGGTAAACCTCTTCATGCTATATGTTATGTGTTACGGTTAAATTTATGTTATATATGTGGTTATCTTTAAGTATCGATATGTGACTTTCTCTCATGTTGATGGAAAGATCCTAGGACAATTACCCCCATAGCGTGAGTCCTACCCGCCCCTTAGTATTTTTATGCTATGTGTTATGTGAACTCATGTTGACCCTTTCCCCATGATGCCCCATAGCGTGAGTCCTACTTTCCTATCCCTTAAAATTGTGTGCTGATTGTTGACTATGCCTCCAAACCAATGATGCAAGTTTTGGTATCTTGAGGCTTGTTTTGGGACTCTCAGTTTCCCATAGTTGTGTCGCTTCTAGGCCCTAGGTCCGGGTCGTGGAAAAGATGGTATTAGAGACCTAGGTTTGTAAATGATCCTCGGAGTCCAACATGCCGCGTCAAGTGGAGTCCTAATCATGGATGTGAAGTGGACCCTGCTTATTAGTGGGAGGCTACGATGACATTCTAGGAAATGTCTCACTTCTTCATGTCTTATGTCGTGCTGTAAATAGTTGGTTTATCTCTTGACCCATGATGGTATCCTTACTTTGTTTCTGAAGATGCCTCGTGGTAGACCTGCCAGACCAGCCCGACTAATGGTGTGGTTAAGCATCTCAAGGGCCTTGGGATGAGCCTGTCACTCATAGTGAGTTCCGTACTCCCTTTTCCATGCTTGCCCAAGTGGTGACTACTCAGGCTAGTCAGGCTAACCTTCCTCGGGATTCCACTCCGGCTTCCAAAGTGAGAGATTTCACCCGGATGAATCCTACAGAGTTCTTTTGGTTTAAGGTTGAAGAGGATGCTTAGGAGTTCATTTATGAGATCTCAAAGGTATTGAATGTCATGGGTGTCACTTTTTAGGAGAGGGTTGAGCTAGCTGCCTATCAGTTGAAGGATGTAGCACAGCTGTGGTATACTCAGTGGTCTGTGGGGAGGGTTTGTGGTGATGTTGTTAATTGGCAAGAGTTCAAGCTTGCTTTTCTAGATCGTTTCTTCCCACTTGAGCTTAGGGAAGCCAATATGATTGAGTTTATCAATCTCAGGCAGGGTAATATGAGTGTGAGGGATTTTCCCTCAAGTTCACTAAGCTCTCGAAGTATTTCCCAACACTTATGGATAATCCTTGTGCAAGAATGCATAAGTTCATATCTGGCGTTTCTGACTTGCTTGTTCACGAATGTCATACGACCATGCTTAATCAGGATATGGACATCTCCAGACTTATGGTTTATGCTGAAAAGATCGAAGGAGAGAAACTCAAGGGGATGAGGATGCATGATCCTAAGAGGGCTCATTTTTATGGTAGGTTCTCTGACTCTTGGGGTGGTGGTTTTGGCCATTTCCAACAAGGCCAAGGTTCAGGTGCTCGAGTTGCTAATGCTAACGTGCCTCCTCCTATGGTACCTGTTGATGGTGGTCAGGGGAAACCTATGTGTACCATATGTAGGAAGCACCACACAGGTCCTATTTGGAGAGAATTGGGTACTTGTTTCGAGTGTGGTGATAAGAATCACAAAGTTGCCGACTGTCCCAAGAACCTTCAGAAAGGTCAAGGTAAGGCGGCTCAAGGTAGACTAGGTAAGCCAATGGTTCCTTAGGGTGTAGCTTCGAGGAACAACAGGTTCTATGCTCTACATGTACGTCAGGAAGTTAAAGAGGCTCTGGATGTTGTGACTAGTATGTTAAAAGTCTTTGATTTTGATGCTTATGTTTTGGTTGATCCGGTTGCAAACTTGTCTTTTGTGACTCCACTGTTGGCTATTAAATTTTTTTGAGTCTAGAAATTTTGAGGGAGCCTTACTCGGTTTATACTCCCGTGGGTGAATCTATTGATACACATAGAGTCTATCGTGGTTGTCCTGTTTCAATATTGCGTAATGTATTCCCGTGTGATCTTGTGGAACTGGAAATGTATGATTTTAATATGATTCTTGGAATGGATTGGTTGCTTGCATAATATTCCTCTGTAGATTGTAGAACCCAGGAGGTCAAGTTCTAACCTCCCGGTGAGCCCGTTCTTGAATGGAAAGGTAGTGACTCCGCTATCAAAGGTCAGTTCATTTCCTACCTCAAGGCTCGGAAGATGATCTCCAAGGGATGCATATATCACATTGTGAGGGTTGAAGATATGGAGTCTGAATTGCCTACTCTTGAGTCTGTTCCGGTGGTGAATGAGTTTCTGGATGTTTCTTGAAGACTTTCCCGGTATTCCACCTGAAAGGGAAGTAGACTTTGGCATAGATCTTCTTCTGGATACTCAACCTATCTCTA
>JAPFFP010046474.1:0-10960 GCA_026153255.1 Solanum medicagineum
TCTAAGCTGATGATTACAACTCTTACTTATAAGAAATGATGAATTCAAATGTGCTTATGCACATATTGCAGATGACAGAATCCTATAATCTATGAATAACGATGTACTATATGTGTTGCGTTCTATTTCACACGATTTATACATAGATGACATGTTCTAATGTATTAGTATGAAGACTTTTGACTGAGTTTAGTCTAATTATTATGTTCTGCTACATGTTGTATACAGATATGACATGTTCTGTTGCGTTAGTATGGAGGCTTTTGACCGAGCTTAGTCTAATTATGATGTTCTGTTGTGTTGGCATTAAGGTCTTTGACCAAGCTTACTCTAATTATTTTAGTCGTTTTTATTAAAAAATGCATAAAAAATAAACATGTTGGGTCGTGCTGAGCACGAGTATTCTTATCTAGTATATATAGAAGAGCCAAACGAAGGACGACCAAGGGTAATATTGTAATTTCACATTTAGATATTTCATATTAACAAAATATCTATCAAGAAATATACCAAGAAGCTAATATTCTAGAAATATCTTTTATAAAAATATGAAATGGATTATGAGCAAATAGTTCTAGAGACATCTTTTATATAAAAAAAAAATGAAACAGATTTTAACTAAGGGTAATTTCATGTTAACAAGAAAAATAAATAATTCTAAAAGCATCTTTTAATCAAAAGATGAAGCATGAGAAATAAAGAATATATCTATCATTCTACCCTAATTCATTAAAATATTCTATAGTTTGAATTACACTTGTCCTTTAAATTCAATCTACAATGGTTAATCATATAAAACAAATTCTATATATTAACCTTTTCTAGAAATTTTTTTAATGCTTTTTTAAATTATATTTATTATACGGAAAGAATCCAATTGATTTATTCTGTTATGAGTTAATAGTTAAAAGTTTCATTAAACTTGACACACGTTATCAAATGCGCATCTTTCATCATACCCAAATAGATGTAGAGACATCTTTTATAAAATGAATGGATTATAACCAAGGTTAATTTCATGTTAACAAGAGAAATAAATAATTCTAAAAGCATCTTTTAATAAAAAGATGAAGCATAAGGAATAAAGAATATACTTATCATTCTATCCTAATTCACTGCTTCTCGCCGAAATGTAGCCAGGTTTGAGATAATGCCTCCTACTACTGTGACGACTTCGCAAGCCCATTCGGTTATCATCATAGCAGAACTTGCTACAACAATGTCAATAAGTTGAACACATATCTCCACCTGCTCCAATGACTCAATAACTGCATTACTATCAATAACTTTGAGTGGTTCCACAGGTTGCGTATTCCACGTCGAGGCAGGAATGTCACTATCCAATGACCTCCAGCAGTTTTGTGTCTTGGAATATTCGGTTGCAGGCAGAAGAAGCGCACAAAAGATATCAGGGAGTTCGACTGCCCCAAATGCCAAAAGAAGACAACATTAGTACCTAGGTACTCTTCTTACACCCTTTACGTACATTTCATGTCCATACAATATGTCACGTGTACCAAATAAATTGCAAACTAACTATACATATTGGCATATGCACTTTGCAAATTGATCTGATTGATGGAAGTGGTACGACAACTGCCCTCATCTCAGGCGATCTGGCAGAGAAAATGCTTTCTGTGACGGCCGACGACATATTCCAAACAACTTGCATTAAGGTTACCTCTGATGCTTACCTAATTTACTATTGCTTTTGTTACGCCCCTTGCTAATGTATCAAATACCACTCAAAATTAGCACAACTTCACTTCCAAAACATAGTTTCAATTTGCCCACTGTCCTCCACTTCTTACAGCGGCAGTTGTTGTACATTAAAGATGCCCACGATATGCTGGAGGATAAAGTTTTTCACATTCAACTGAGAAAAGCAGCTTGGTGGAGCTCTAAAGTGCCACAATCAAGCCTTATAATTGTGTCCTACATGGAAATGAAATCAAACTCTCCTCGAAGTGTGGACGTAAGAAGCAACATAAAGGCCAAGTCAATAGGCCAATACATACTGGACATAGAAGGCCAAAAAACTGAAGGTGAAAGTTCAAAGACTATTGCGTCCATTGAACGACCTACACCAACCAACGAAATGTAAAAGGTTAGTCTCCCATTAATGTTTCAGGCATGTGCCAACTACTACAAAAGAGTGCTTGCCCAATTTCTACTCCAGCTCTGTATTATCTCAAATTCATTACACATATACATTATCAGTGCAATCAGTACCCAATATAACCTACACCAACCAAAGACAAATTAAAGCCCTTCATAATGCACTACAATATTACATTCGCTTCAATCTATGTTGCCCCTCCGAAAAACTTAATATCGATTCACATAAAGCCCCCAAAATTGCTATCCACAATGCCCCAAATTGACTCTCCCAAAACCACTGTTACTATTATGTCCCTAAGACTGAACATGTTTCCTACCTGCAGGAAGTACAGGGCTTATCTTGGATTTTTGAGAGCTTACAAGAAAAGGAAGTACTGTCTTTTGGAGGGGTTAAAATGAATATGCATTGCTACAGGCACTATGGAAGCCACACCGCAATCGGAGGTCCTGAAACAGTAAGTTGGACAATAACTAAAACTTCTAGAATTTGTCTTGTCATCGCTACACACTGCCAACTGCTGAGGCGAAGAAGAAGCCACTAGCAGTTGCATACATGGTGAGTAACAATTTAGTAAACCACATTTCTATGGTTTGTCAACCTTCACAATAGATCAGAACTAATTCTAAAGCAAACTAGAAGGCAATTCGCAATAAAATAGGTAAATGTTAACAGACATGTTGTTTGACACAGTGTTTTCTTTATTTTTAAACAGACTATTCAAAGAACCAGACAAACTGGCAGAACACATTTTGGGAAGCAGAACCAAAATTCCTGGTAGTTGAATTGTAGCGCTGAAGATAGTATATTAGGATCCAAGTATATTGTATATGACGAATCCTAAGAAACTCTATAGGCAATGTATCCGACTACGTTACGTACATCTTTTGGGAAGCTGGACCAACTTTGTGCCAGTTAAAATGTACCCCTGGAGATTGTATATTAGGATCCAATTATATATAATATGAAAATTGCAAAGAAACTGCCTCGACAATTTATCCGACTATGTTAGGTACATCAGACACATTTCTAGAATGTCTGAAGTAAGATAATGCATATAATACTAACATCGTACAATCTACATAAAATTAGTATTTGACTACAATAATTTCTTTACTATTTCCAAGACGTTAGAGCAAACTAAGTAGGACTGTGGCGGTAAGCTACATAATGAAAGCAAACACAGGGTGCCAAGACAAATAAATCACCATTCACGGGCCTGTACCTTCTAGTTATTAGATACAAAAAAAAAAATTCTTTAAATGATAGTATATCTACAAATAAATATATTAATACGTGAGTTTACAAAAAAATAAAAATTATTAACATAATTGCCGCCTCCTCAGCACCTATGACTCTCAACATGGACCCAATGCAATAAACAAAGTGTATCCTCATTCAACTATATCTTTTGATAAAAACTTGAGTGTTCATATAATTTATAACAAAATAAGAAGACTTGAATAGATAACTAACACATGTTGCTTGGTAATTAGAGTGAATAATAATTTCCCTTAACGAAAAAAAATTCTAAAGGGAAAGTCAAAGTGAAAGGACAATATATATACAATAATAACATTTGCATTCCTCATTCATATATAGTTGCCTTTCTTTACTCTAGCTTTAATTTTATCTCTACCATCGTTATCTGGACAGATATGATGTGGTACTATTTTTGTTTTACTGTATACGTTATTGAATTTTATGTTTGTGATGACAGGTTGATTGTGATGCTTGAGAGGTAAAGTTACGTTCACTTAATAATTAAACATGACTGAGTTTAGTTTGTGGTAAGAGAAAGCGGATAATTAATGCATTTAAGTAAATGAAGGGAGAAAGAAGACTGGAGATTAAATAAAGAGTGGAAAATTGTTTCTTATTATTGACAAGGAATAAGATTGGTCATACTGTTAACAAGTCAAACTTAATTTGACAGAAAATATCCATTTGAAAATTTCAAAACTGATAGTAGTATAATAACTACTCCCTCTTATTCCTTTTATATGTCATCCTTGCTATAAATATATTATCCTTAATAAATGTCACTTGGCAAAATTAATGCTTAAATGTCTTTGCTCTTCCTATTTTACCGTTAATAATTAATGAAATTTGAAACGATATATTTGATCAACTAAAAAAATTTTAAAAAATAATTAATTTATATTAAATAAGGGTAAAATAGTAAAATCACTTTCTTTTAATACAGGTGTATCATAAAATATAACATATAAAAGGGACCAGAGGGAGTATTGAATTTACACGTTGCATATGATGTGTTTGTCTGTTGTACTTTTCATTTGAAATTTTCACGTCAAAACTCGAGCAAGGACTAGTGGAACAATAACATTTTTATTCACCACCCATAGTCGTCTTTATTGACATTAATTAATGTATTTGTAGTACTACGGATGTTTATATTAGTTTAATTTTTGAATGTTTAAGTGGAGTCTAGGATATTAAAGTGGTGATATTCTTATAAAATTCACAAGCAGACACTTTTTACTCTTTCTAATTAATATTGTTAGCGTATACAATTTATATATGGAGCGAAAGTATAACTTAAAAATTATAAATTTAAATAATATCATATTAATATAATCTAAATGAGTTTATGAAATACTCATCTTTTTTGTAGCTTTCACAAAAAATGCTCCACGATATAGGATACATAACTATTTCTTCTGCCGCCTTCTACTATTAACCTGACTAATTCTTATTCACTAGAACTTGAGTGGACAAGTGAAATTCTTCTGAGGTAAATGAAATAATAAAATACAAGATAACAAGTGTTTTAGAGAGTAATATTTGAATAATATATATATGGGAATCCAATGTATGCTCTCTTTGAAACTCCGGCCCAGCCACAGTTACTCCGACAACCTGAACCCCTAGATCCACCGGACAAAAAAAAGTTCCAAACCTTCAAAGAAATACTTATGGGAAAATCAAATCCCCTAAACCAAGTCTATGACTTGCCAGACATGTGCGATATGGAAGTGGAAAACACACAAAAGGAGAACCCAAACTCCATAATTCTAATGAAGGTAGATCTCGAAAGACTTCATGCCCTATGGAAATCAGCAGTCATTATCAAGGTCTTTTGGAAGGCGGTTCCGCCATGTCTATCTGAAGAACAAGTTAGTTGATTTGTGGACTCCCACTGAGCCACTTAACCTAATTGATCTTGGCAATGAATAATATGTATAGCAAAATTCACATATCAGAACAATGCTAACAAAGTGCTATACGAAGGGTCATGGTTCATTGCGGGAAGTTTTGTCTCAGTAAGGAAGTGGGTGCCCAACTTTGTATCACAAAGCTCAAAATACCCAATACTGCAATCTGGGCTAGACTCCCAAAACTACCCACCGAGTTCTATGATAGATCAATCCTTGAGAGAGTAGGACAGAAACTGGGGGCCTTACTCAAAATTGATGTTTGCACTTCAGCAATGCTAAGGGGCAGATACGCGAGAATCTGTGTGCAATGGCCAGTTAACTCGCCCCTAAAAAGAGAAATCACCATTGGTACGCATATACAAAAAGTAGTCTACAAAGGTGATGGTATTTTATGCCTAAAATGCGGACGACTCGGACACACCATTTCCACCTGCTCTTCAACCCCTCTTGTAGCAAACAAGGACCCTACCCCTGCCAAGGAATAGGCTGATGGGGTGGGAAGTGGTCTGATTCTCCAAAAGAAAAACCACAATCAGCAAAGGAAGTCGGAACAGTGACCAAATCGGTCAAGGAAACACTGATAAATATAAGGGCCAAAAAATTGGAAAAGAGTTGGTTCAACCACACGGGGTAGGCCCGCTACTGAAAATTGTTATAGGGCCATCGATATTGGGCCCAAAGGAAGGGCAAGCCCAACTATAAGCTACAGCCAAGCGCCCCCAACTCTAGTCAATGAGCAATTGTCTCCCAAGGACAAAAGACTCCTATGCAGGGGGAGGGCCCTCCTTTTTAGAAATCAATGAGCCGAACTACCTAACCGCCTCACTGAATACTAATAAAGGCACCAACACGTTCACCAACGCGTGTCCTATCCAAAATACACGAAGTGACTCGGACCAGGTCGAAAAAGTCAAAGAAAATGAAAAAGACGGTCCGACTAACATCTCACCATGAATATGAATAATGTCATCAGTGGAAAAAATACCCCATCTCCTCAGATTCAAAATGTCTATTATTCTGAGGAAGATAATCATAACACAAATCTTGATGAAATGACTATGGAAGTTGCATCAAAGACATCCACTGACATCATTCAACATAAGGAAGGCAAGGCAACATTAAAAGAACAATGGGAGGGAATTGAGTGTGCATGATCGAACCCAAATGGCTTCCAACAGTTCGCACAACCAAACTCCACCACAACTGCTCATCATCCTCCAGTCAGGACCACTCCCCAATGGCCACCAACCCACGTCATGCCTGGAACTAAGCTTTAGGGATAGACAATTGACCTTCCAAGCCATGGTGGATAACAAACCAATGATACTCCTAGTCCATAATTCGACTTACTTAGCGCAAATCGTGAAAGAGGGCATGGATCATGTAGCGGAATCACTGGGGATGCAAATATGGTTGGAAACTTTGAAATGGACACAACTACAGGAAAACATCAATATGATGTCCATGCAAGGATTGGGTTCACTGATGAGTCAGACATTTCAATGCCTACCTTTCTTCCCATTCTTTCTATATCTCCAAGCAATCATACGCTCAACTTTGTGCAAAAATAGATGCCAAGGTTTCCCAATAATCAAGATTAAGAAGTAGGAAAGAGCCAAAACAAAACTTCAGAACAAGGAAGCTCATCACAAGAACTACTCCAACAAAGCAATTAAGAAATAGAGGAAATCCTAGCAAGCCTAGGAGACTTCTCCCCCGAGGAATGCATCTTGGAGAAGTCATGGATCAGGGAACTAGTGGAATCATCAAACTCTATGTTTCTGATCCACTTCCCTAAATCAAATCCTGCTTGCACAATGAACATAAAGAATGTGGTGCACAATACTAAATACAATCAAATCCTCAAGGAAATGGAAGGAAGTGGAAATCCTAGATGGAGGGAACATGTAAACATCCATGATTAAGCTCATAATATGGAACACTAGGGGTGCGAACATTGCAACTTTCTGGCGCAATTGTGAAGCTTTAGTGAAAGAACATGGCCCTGCACTCCTGGTCCTTTTGGAGGTGAAAATGACATAACACAAGCACCCTACTGAGGCTCTATGTTTTGATGCTCAGCTTTAGTCAGTAGGAAAAAGACTATCAGGAGTAATTATGGTGATGTGGAAGGAAGACATGTCTAAATTGGATAGTATCACAATCACCAAGCAAGGGATTCATGGGCGTATTAAGGTATGCCCCAATCTTGAACCCTAGCTTTTTTTTATCTATTTATGCTATCTAAACTTAGAAACTAGAAAGTCTCTGTGGGAGGACTGGCTGACATTGCTAAAAATCACCTTATGGATTAGTTGCTTGGTGGAGATTTCAATCAAGTTTTGATTGCTAACGAAAAATTAGAGGGCAACAAGTTATATTATTGGGAATGTTGATTAATTGGGCAACAATATAACAAGAAGTTACATTGTTTTGAATTGAGGCTACTAGGCCCCAAATTTACTTGGACCAATAATAGGTATAATCCACATTTCCAATTGATCTTCAAAAGATTAGACAAGTGTTTGTCTAATGCCCCCTGAATTAAAAGGTATCAGGAGGCCCTTATCACCCACCTCCCCTACACCAAGTCTGACCATTGCCCTCTTTTACCCACCCTTCAAGCCAAACAAAGGTCCAATGCCTTCAGGATGAATCCCATGTGGTGCAATCACCCGAGTTTCAAATATTTGGTTTTCCAAGTCTTCTCCCAGGGAGATGATCTTCAAAAGTCTATTGAATCTTCCAAAGAAGTGGCTACCTATTGGAATAAGCATACTTTTGGCAACATTTTCCATTATATTAGGAAAACAATGGCTAGAATTGAGGGCATTCAGAAACAGGATTAATATTACCATTGTTGCTTTCTACAATCTCTTGAAAAAAGCTTATTGAAAAATATGTTAGTTTGTTGAAAGCTGAAAAAGGATTTCTAGATCACAAAATCCAGAATCAACTGACTGAGTGAGAGAGATGAAAATAATAGTTTTTTCCACACTACCACCTTAGCCAGGAGAAGAAGGAATAAGATCTTGACCCTTATGGACGTGTCAGAGAGAGAATATGTCAATCAAAGTGATATTCTCAACCTTACTCTCCACTTTTTAAGAACCTATACAAACAGCCCAAGAATGAACCACCTGAAATACATGTTGCAACACCTTGGCACTTTGCACACCACTCTTGAAAACATGGATATGCTAGGGTCCCCCATGAGAGAGAGTGGAATCATCTTGGCTATCAAATCCTTCAAACCCCTTAAAGCCCCTAGCCTAGACGGCCTTCACCCTCTCATGTACTAAAAGTATTGGTACATCATGGATCCCCAAGCCACTACTTTTTACATGAAAGTCTTTGAATATTCTCACATGCCCCAGCAAGCCAACAACACCCTCGTTTGGCTGATTCCCAAAAATAATGACACCACCAGCCTCAAGAATTTTAAATTTATTGGACTCTGCAACACAAGCTACAAGCTGGTTACAAAAATCATTGTAAACAGGCTCAAACTTCTGCTCCTTACTCTCATTGGGACTTGCCAAGCAAGTTTCTTGTCTAATAGAAGAGCCTCTGATAATGTTGTGATTGTGTAGGAATAGTTTTCCTATTTTGATAAAATGAAAGGCAAAAGAGCTGGAATGATCATCAAAATTGACCTTGAAAAGGCCTTTGACAAAGTAGAATGGTCTTTCATCAGGGAAACACTATTTTTCTTCAGGTTTCCCCAGAAACTGATCAATCTTATCATGTCCTGTGCCAGCTCCAGCAGTATTGAAGTTTTGGTGAATGGTAGGAAAACCTATAATTTCTACCCACCCCTATGTCCCCGTATTTTTTCATCCTCTGCATGGAAAGACTCTCTAGAACCATTGATAGTGAGATAGCAAAGAAGAACTAGGAGCCTATAAAAATCTCTAGGAAAAGGCAAACACTTTCCCACCTCTTCTTTGCTGATAATCTTACTCTCTTTGCCACTACAAATGTGAAGAATTATACCACCATCACTACCATCTTCCAGTACTTCCATGCTTGCTCTAGTCAGAAGGTTAGCCTCAACAAGTCGAGTTCTTTTCTCTTGAAATTTCCCTCCATCTATTAGAACCCTCTATGTTGAAGCTTTGGGGATAAAGGAACATAACTCCTTTGGTAAATACCTAGCTTTTCCAATGTTCCATTAGAAACTTACCAACAAAAAGTATTTTCAATTCCCACATAGATAACATGAGGAAAAATCTTGTTGGTTGGAATAGCAAGACCCTTAACATGGCTGATAGGCTTGTGCTTGCTAAATCTTCTCTAGAGGGTATACCTTCTCATGTCTAATTTATATCAAAATCTCCACCAAGATCACTAAAGCCATTGACAAAACCACAAGAGACTTTATCTGAGGTCCTATACCTGAGAAAAGAAAGATGCACCTAATCAATTGGGACACCCTCACTAAAGATAAACTCATAGAGGACTGGGGATCCATATGAGTGACATTAGGAATAGGGCTATCCTCAGTGGGTTAACTTAGAGGATCACCTAACACCCAACTAAACTATGGGCTAAAGTTCTGACCAACAAACACTCTAGTAAGCCTTACACTAAACCCTCTGATCGTATTGTCTCTAGAACTTTGAAAAATATTCAAAGGGGCTGGCAAGACATTACATTGTCTACTAGGTGGGTGGTCTCTAAAGAAAATGCTATATATTTTTCTCATGATGTATGGCTTACAAATTCCAAAATTGTTAGGACCTACATCTCAGGGCCTCTCCATGAGAAAGAGGAGAAGTATACCATAGTTGACCTCTACTCTAATGGCCATTGACAACTGAAGGGACTGTCAATAATCTTTCCTGATAACCTTCTTAATATCATTCTGGATCACCCTATGAGGAATAATGTGGAAAAGGAGGATAAAAGAGCTGGAATCTCACTAATAATGGTCTTACGCCTCGACATGTAACCATATTGCCCACCATTTGGACTCAAACACCCAAGCCACCACTGAGTTCCAAAGAACTTGGTAAGCTAAGATACCCAATAAAATGAAGATTTTCCTATGGACCCTTGAACATAAAAACTCCCCCACAAAACCAACTTCTCTGTAGTAGGGGCATTCCTATTGAGCCAAATTGCAAGATATGTGATGATCCCTTAGAGGACATAACTTACTTATTCTTTAAATGCAGAGTGGCCAAAAACTTTTGGGAGCTGGTTATCCACTACAATGCAAAGCCCAACATAGACATTGACACTTTGGATAGTATAAGTTGGTTGGAGTACTGACAAGCCATAAAGCATGAAAAGCACTACAATAGGATAAATTGGGATCAATTCATGTCGTTCTGCCTTTGGCACTTATGGCTTAATAGAAACACCAATGTCCATAAAAACAAGTCCACAACTTTGAGCTATGCTATAGTCTATGAATAGGTGATGGAATACACAAAATCATCATGCCTAGGTCTACAACTGGCAAAACTGTGTGATACCTTCATGTTAAATGAGAACTCCTTGATGATGAGATGTCACGGCCCAACCCCGGGCCATGACTCGTGCCGATTCGGCACTGAACCCAATACCACACTATAACGCCCAACAATAGAGTCTAAGAATTCTACCAAAATTTCGGCAGAGTTTCCTCTGTTTCTATACCCTATCCACACCTGCA
>JAPFFP010046475.1:0-10959 GCA_026153255.1 Solanum medicagineum
AAGCAGAGAAAGAGATGTCCTTGTCAGAGGACCAAGCCACTCGAACAAAGTTAGATTAGCGGAATGCAACTTCTTGATAAAACCCCGTATTTTTCGATGCTTTTTGACAGAAATCGGAAATAGAAAGCGTTCTCCTGCAGCCGTTGAAGTTTGTATTGCAATCTTACCTACTCTCCTCAAAACATTATAAGGGCCCACAAACATTGGGGTTAATATACCTTTCTTGCCAAACTAAACTACACCCTTCATGGGTAAGACTCCTAAGTAAACCCAATCACCAACCTTAAACTCAATATCTCTTCTCCTCACATTGGAGTAGGACTTTTTGTCTACTTTGGGCTGTTTTCAACCTCTCCCTTATCAACCTCACCTTCTCCAAGGCCTCCATGAACAAATCCATACCTAGCAAAGCCATCTCCCCCACTTCACCAAACTGGGGATCTACATTGCCTAGCATATAAAGCTTCAAAGGGAGCCATACAAATGCTTGAGTGGTAGCTATTGTTGTAAGCAAACTCAATATGTGGAAGATGTTCATCCCAACTACTCTTAAACTCTAAAACACAAGCTCTAAGCATATCTTCAACAGTTTGGACAGTCCTCTCGGCTAGACCATCCGTTTGAGGATAAAAAGTCGTGCTAAGCTTAACCTTGCTACCAAGACCTCTTTGTAAGGACCTCCAAAAGTGAGAAGTGAATTGATCACCACTATCCGAAATAATAGACAAGGGCACCCAATGCAATCTAACCAACTCAAGTATAAAATTTGGCATAATTTTCGGCACCATAAGTGTTTTTGACCGGTAGAAAGTGAGCTGATTTTGTCATTCCATCCAAAACAACCTGAATAGAGTCAAAGTGTTTCCTTGTCTTAGGCAACCCAACCTCAAAATCCATATTGATCTCTTCCCACTTCCAAGTAGATATCTCAAAGTCTTGGGATAGGCCACCCGACCTTTGATGTTCAGCTTTGACTTGATGGCAATTATGACATTGGGATATTAATTTGGCAATATCTCTCTTCAAACCACCCCACCAATAAACCTCCCTCAAGTCTCTATACATCTTTGTAGAACCAGGGTGAATAGAATAAGACAAATTATGGGCCTCCTTCAAGATCAACTCGCTTAAATCATCAACATTAGGCACACACAACCTACCTTGGTAACTAAGGGCACCATCTGCCCCTTGGGAGAAAATCTGCACTATACCATCTTTCACCAAGTCCTACAACTCTAACAATATAGGGTCAAGATCTTGTTTTCACTTTACCTCCTCAATCAAAGAAGATTTAGAACCATCAACAACGACTAAACCACCATTTTCAATCTCAACCAACCTAACCCCCAATCTAGCCAATTGGTGAACTTCTCTAGCCATGTCTTTGCCATCATCATCAACATGAGCTAGACTACCCATGGACACTCTACTTAGAGCATCGGCCACAACATTAGCTTTGCCAGGGTGATAATGCACATTCATATCATAATCTTTAAGAAGATCTAACCACCTTTTTTGTCTCAAGTTAAGATATTTTTGGGTGAACACGTTGGAGACTCTTGTGGTCGGTAAACACATCAACATGAACCTCATACAAGTAATGATGCCAAATCTTTGAAGCAAACACGACGACCGCCAATTCAAGATCATGGGTGGGATAATTCTTCTCATACACCTTAAGTTGTCTAGAGGCATATGCTATCACCTTGCCATTTTTCATCAAACACACCAAAACTAATTCTTCAGGCATCATAATATACCACAAACCCTTCCAACCCTTCTGGTAGAGCCAAGATACGTGCAGAGACAACCTTATCTTTCATGATTTGGAACTCTTTTCACATTCATCTGTTCACAAAATTTTGCCTTCTTTTGGGTCAACTTAGTCATAGGAAAAGCAATAGAAGAAAAGCCATTCACAAACCTCCGCTAGTAACCTGCCAAACCCAAGAAACTCCTAATATCTGACGGAGTCAAGGGTCTATGTAAATTTCAAATCACCTCTGTCTTCATAGGATCCACCTTAGTACCATCACGAAACACCACATGCCCTAGAAAAGCAACCTCTTTCAAACAAAATTCACATTTCTCATATTAAGCATGCAACTTCTCCTTTCTTAAGATTTGCAACACCACCCTCAAGTGATCACATGCTCTTCCTCACTTCAGGAATAAATTAATATATCATCAATAAAGACATGTACAAACATGTCAAGGTAGGGTTTAAAGACCCTATTCATGAGATCCATAAATATAGCCATCGCATTAGTCAACCAGAAGGACATAACCACAAACTCAAAGTGCTCAAACCTAGTCCAAAAAGTTGTCTTGGGAATATCACACTCCCTCACCTTCACTTGGTGGTATTCGAACTGAAGATCAATCTTAGAAAAGTGACTGACCCCTTGTAGTTGATTAAAATGGTCACCAATCCTTGGTGTAGGGCACTTGTTCTTTATGGTAACCCTATTAAGTTGCCGCTAATCAATGCACATTCTAAGAAGATCATCCTTTTTCTTCACAAATGATGCCTGTGCACCCCAAGGTGACTAATAGGCCTTATGAAATCCTTTACTAACAAATCCCTTAATTGATCCTTTCCGCTGGGGCCATATGGTAAGGGAGAATGGAAATGGGTTGAGTATAGGGAAGGAGGTTTGTACCAAAAATTCCCTTTTGGAAGGAACACTAGGAATCTAATCAGGAAAGGCATCAAGAAACTCATTAACCATTAGAACCGACTTAATAGGAAGGACTTTAGACTCAACATCCCTAACCCTCACAAGATGATAAAGGTAACCCTTAGAAATCAACTTTTGGGCCTTAAGACAAGAAATGAATCTACCCTTGAACACCACATCATGACTTTCCCACTCAAGGACAGGTTCATTAGGGAATTGAAATTTAACCGTATAGGTTTTACAATCAATAAAAGCATAATATGTATGCAACCAATCCATCCCAAGAATGACATCAAAATCCACCATGTCTAATTTAACAAAATCACAAGGCAATATGAACATGGGACAATTTCTATACACTCTTTTAGCAATAATGGACTCAGGAACGAGGGTAAATACTTCAGACAGTTCACACAATAATTCAGGACTTACATGAAGCTTTTTGGCAACAAAAGAAGTAATGAAAGTAAGAGTGACACCCAGATCTGTCAATGCATACACATAAAAATCAAAAACCTTTAAAATACAGTTGACGACATCAGACACCTCATCCACCCCTTGCCTTTCTTGAAGTGCATAGAAATTTTGCCTTGGAGGACCCCCTTGTTGGCCTCCTTTTGCCCTTGGACCCATAGTAGCACCTTGGCCTTGTGCACGACCATTTCTACCTTTCTTTTGAGCATGAGGTCAATCAATAACCTTATGATCCACTTCACCACAACCAAAGCAAATATTGGAATTTCTCAAGCATGGCCATTATGATTCTTTTCACACCTTGGGCATCTAGGATTTGTCATTCCTCCATTACCACCTTGGAATCTTTGGTTAGACACCCTATCATTGGCAAACCTCTTATTAGAAGATCAGAAGACCCTTGGCCTTTGAACTTGTGGCCTTGAGGAAACTGGCCACCTTTAGAACCTTGGAAACCACCTTCAAAACGAGTCCTCTTGGACTCACCACTTCTCCTTTTTCTAAGCTTTTCCCCCTCTAGTTGCACAACATATGTCATGAGCCTAGAAAAATCCATATCACCTACTAGCATGGTGGTACGACACTCCTCATTGACCAAGTTGGACTCTCCCAACACAAATTTGTTCATCCTTGATCTAGGTTCGGCAACCAATTATGGAGCATACTCAGAGAGCTTGTTGAACTTGAGGGCACACTCCCTCACACTCATGGAACCTTGTTTAAGGTTCATAAACTCCATTATCTTAGCCTCCCTTAGCTCGATAGGAAAGAATCGATTGAGGAATGCGGCTTTGACCTCCTCCCAAGGAATAACATCATCATCTCTCCTCTTTAATCTCCATTGGGTGAACCAAATTTTGGCCACACCATTGAGTTCGTAGGCCGCTAACTCTGCTTTCTATTTTGAATTTATCCCCATGATAGATAGCACATTATACACCTCATTAATGAACTTTTGGGGGTCCTCTTCCGGCTTGGATCCATAGAACTTTGGTGGGTTCATTCTTGTAAAATCCCTCACCCTAGAAGCTGAAGTGGGAGCATTAGCGGCTTGGGACCCTCGGTTAATTTGGTTGGTCATAGCAAGGGACAGCATTGTGATAGCATCTCAGAACTCTTCTTGGGCTACCCCTAGGAGCTTGAGGAGCTAGAGGGGCCGGTTGCTCCTCAGGACTATGGGCACTCCTTAGTTTTCCCCTTGGAATTAGCATGATCTAGAAGGAAACAAGAGCATTCGTTAAGGGAAAAGCCTTATAGTTACACCTAAAGCACGATATTGACCTTGAAGAAGTGAACCGTTTCCTAAATCGCCTCATAGCCTTCCATTCAAAGTTGTGGCACGGTTCACAATAATGAATAAGACTCTAATTGACGTGATGTGTTGGATTTCCGAGGATCATTAACAACATAGTGCTCTGATACCAAGTTTATCAAGACCCAAGCCTAGGGCCTAGACGTGACACGGAGAATGGGAACCCGAAGGGACCCCAACAAGCCTCTTAGCATATCAATCACACATCTTTGTCGCAGAAGCAAAATAAACAACAATAAGAGATATTATAAAAAGGAAAGTGGGACTTAGGGAAGTCTTGATATTAGTAAAAGCATAAAGAGTCAAGCTCATAGCATAAGTATATTATAATATCCAACAACACCTCTAACTTTGAATGGAGCAGGGCCCAAGACACTTTCCAGGTTCACCACCATAATAACAAGTGTTCAACATAATGAATCTAAAAATAGCAAGAGTAATATAGATAGTGTCCTTGGACTTGAGGACTTACAAATGCTTATATTCGAAGTACTGAACTAGCCACATGGTGGATGATCAAAAGGTGCTCCGGTCCCTACATTGTAATATTATGTAGACGTAGAGTATGCGTTAGTACATTTGAATATACTAAGTATGTAGGATACAATGCAACAAGACATACGCCAATTGAGTCAAAATGCATAACCATAACAATAGATACATAATTTCAATATAGCATGCATGATCAATGCTCATAATAAAACATGCTTGTAAATCACATTTACACAATATATATAGCATACATATGTGGGAAGCGACCTCAACTGACATAGACCAAGTAGCTACAACTTAGAATCCAAGGCATGACACCCCTTTAGTATGGTGGACGGGCATAACACCCCCGGCTAGGTGTGGTGTACTTGCCAAGGTAAACCAAACATGATAACATGACTAGATGGATCCACTAGTATAGAAAGTGTAATAATCATAATCCTATGGTGGCACATAGTTTTGAGACTAAAGACTTTATATAAGGACCCCTTGAGTCAAGCCCCTATCTACAGCCTCAATCGTGCTAAGTTGAATCCTATGGAATACTTGAAATAATCATAACTTGTATAACTTGTAGGCAACATGGAAAAATGACATGAGTAGCTCTTGAAACATGCTTGACCTCTAATATCCTAACTTGAACATGAAAGTAGATCATAATCATACGTGAACCCTTGCTTTAACATGAATAGCTCACAAGAGGTAAAATTCTTGAAATAGGGCTTAACTTGATACTTGTAGAATCATAGATACTTTTCATGAATTCAATACATGCTTGAAAGCCCTGAATGATCATAGAGTTACTTGACTTGTAAATTATGAAATAGATCATCAATAACTTAGAATTCTTGTTATGTCATTTTATCAAACACTCGGTAGGTTCATGATACTTGTTCAAAAGCATTCAATTTAGAGTGAAATAAGATGTGTAAACTTAATGCAAAACAACCCACCAACATGTAGTAAAACCGTCATGTAGGGTACCTTGAAATCCATCACAAAAGATCATAATAGTTCATAGTTTCAAAGCTCAAAACATGCATAGTTTCAATAGACAAACTCAATTCATGGTATAAGCTTGAAATAGATAAGCATGCATAATCAATCATTATTTCATAAAACCCTAACATAATTTATATTCATAATTCATAATAAAAGATACGCATAGGTAATACAACTTGAAAACATACAATTTTCACGAAAAGAGAAGGTTTGACTCAATGGTTTAAAGGGAACCAATGGATGAAACCCAAATACCTTAAACCTTGAATTCTTTAAGGTTAACTTGAAGTAGTCTTAAAGCTTGAAATGAATCGCTTGAGATCCTTAGATCAGAATGAGAAAATTGATAGGGTCTTAGAGGGGTTTGAGAGAGGGTTTTGTAAGATATAGAGTTGAAAAATGGCTAAGTATGGGTGATTTCACATTTTAGTGGGCATGGGGCTATGACCCTAATGACCTTGGGCCCATAGGAAAGACTAAGGAAAATATTGTATTGCTCGCATCCAGTCCGTGATGCGAACCAAACGTGAAGGAGTAAATTATACTGGTCTGCGCCCCTGATGTGTCGCAGCTAGGGCGCGGATGCACTCTAGAAATCGAAAATTAGAGAAAGTTATTTTTCGCTATGGGTCCTCTAAAATCTAGGTTATACCCATTACCCACTCAATTTTCCCCCTGATCGAGAATATAAAGTCGAATTTTTTGTATCATGCACGAATTTTGAGATATATGAAAATTATGATTATAGGCATTCCAAAGTATATTTTTGGGGGTTTTCACAAGGACCAACTGTTTCTATGCTCTTTATGGTCGACAAGAAGTTGAAGAGGCCTCAGATGTTGTCATTGGTTTGTTGAAAGTTTATAATTTTGAAGTATATGCCTCATTAGATTCGGAGACTAATTTTTCATTTGTAATTCCTTTTATTGAAAATGGATTCCATGTATGACCCAAAGTCCTTCATGAGCCCTATGAAATATGTACCCTCGTAGGAGAGTCCATTATTGCATGAAAAGTCTATAGAAATTATCCTATTTTCATTTTGCATAATATTGTCTCTTGTGACGTAGTAGAATCCTCCATGGTTGATTTTGATGTTATATTTGGGATGGATTGGTACATGCTTCCTATGCTTCCATTGATTCTAGGACTCATTAAGTCAAGTTCCAATTCCCAAATGTGTCTATTCCTAAGTGGGACGGTAGAAATTCTTCATGTAGAAGTCAGTTTGTTTCTTTCTTGAAGGCTCGCAAACTGATTTCAAAAGGGTGCATATACTATCTAGTGAGGGTCAAGGATGCCACTTCCAAAGTTACTTCCCTTGTGTCAGTCCCCATTGTTAGTGAGTTCCCTGGTATCTTTCTAGATGAATTACCAAGCGTTCCTCTCGAAAGGAAAATGGATTTCGGCATAGACCTCCTACTCAAAACTCAACCTATCTCAATCCTCCCATATAGAATGACTCTCGTGAAGTTGAAAGAATTAAAGGAGAAATTGAAGGATTTGTTGAAGAAGGGTTTCATTAGGCCTAGTAGATCTCCATGGGGTGCTCTGGTTTTATTTATGAGGAAGAAGGGTGGGCCACTCCGCATGTGCATAGATTACTAACAACTCAACAAGGTCACTATTAAGAACAAATATCCACTCCCAAGGATATATGACATGTTTGACCAACTGCAAGGGGCTACTCATTTCTCCAAAATTTATTTGAGGTCCAGATATCACTAAGTAAGGGTGAGGGAGTATGATATTCTTAAGATGACATTTCAAATTTGGTATGGTCATTTTGAATTTGTAGTGATGTCTTTTGGTCTCACTAATGCACCGACTATATCCATGGTCCTTATGAATAGGGTATTCAAGCCCTACCTTGACATTTCGTAGTGGTATTCATTACTAATATCCTAATCTACCACTGGAGTGAGGAGCAACACAAGGAACATTTGAGGGTGGTGTTGCAACCTGGAGGGAATAAAGACTTTTTGCAAAATTTGACAAGTGTGAGTTTTGGTCAAGTGAGGTTGCCTTTCTCGGGCATGTGGTACCTTGTGATGATATCAAGGTTGATTTTAAGAAGACAGAGGTAGTAAGAAATTGGCCAAGGCTGTTGACTTCTATGGACATTAGGAGTTTCTTAGGCCTAGTCGGTTACTATAGAAGGCTTGTGGAAGGTTTCTCCTACGTTTCATCCCAACTATCAAAGTTGACTCAAAAGAAGGAAAAGTTTGTGTGGATGGTTGAGTGTGAGAAGAGTTTCCAAACCTTGAATGATTGGCTAACTTCGGCTCCAATCTTGACCTTGCTGGAGGGAAGTGATGGGTTTCTTGTTTATTATGATTCTTCAAGGATTGGGTGAAGTTTGATGTTGATGCAACATGGTAAGGTGATCGCCTATGCCTTAATACAATTAAAGGTAAATGAGAAGAACTAGCCAATTTATTATATTGAGCTTGCGGTTGTGGTGTTCGCATGTGGCTCAATGCAATTAAAGGTACATTGAGAAGAACTGCATGATTTATGATCTTGAGCTTGCGACTGTGGTATTTTCTTTGAAAATATGGCGTCACTACTTGTATAGGGTTCATGTGGATTTCCTCACCGATCACAAGAGCCTTTAACATGTGTTAACAAAAAAGATCATTACTTGAGGCAACAAAGGTGGTTAGAGCTTCTCAACAATTATGATTTAGTACTACCTAGGCAAAGCCAATGTGGTAACCAACGCTCTTAGTAGAGTTTCCATGGTTAGTGTGTATCTTATCGAAGATGATTGAAAAAGGGAGTTGGCCAAATAATTTCATAGGTTGGCTAAGTTAGGAGTGAAGTTAAATGAAATCGAAAGTGGTGGTGTGATGGTACTACATGGGTCCAAATCTTCTTTGCTCAAAGATGCTAAGTCTAAGAAAATCTTGGTGAAGGAAGTTAAGCTAGAAGTTTTCTCACAAGGGGGAGATGGTGTAATATGATATCAAAGGAGATTGTGTGTGCCAAAATGATAGTGAGTTCAAGAAGTTGATATTGCAATGGGCTCACAACCCTTCTTATTCTATTAATCGAGGTTGTACAAAGATGTATAGAGATTTGAGGAAGATATATTGGTGGAATGGAATGTGTGAATTGCCAACAAGGCAAAGTTGAGCATCAAAGGCTGGCAGCCTAGCCCAAGACATTGTCATTCTTACTTTGAGGTGGGAAGAAGTTAATATGGACTTTGTAGTGGTTTTTCCTAAGGCCAAGAAGTACTTTGATTCCATATGGATGATAGTAGATTGGATGACATATTTGGCTCACTTTTTACCGATTAAAATGACATTTAGTGTCGAGGACTATGCTCATTTGTATATCAGAGAATTAGTGAGGTTGCATGCGATCCCATTATCCATAATATCATATCATGGTTTCCAATGTACCTCTCATTTTTTGAAATATTTTCAAAATGGACTTGGTATCAATGTGAAGTTGACTACCACTTTCTATCCCCAAACCGATGGGTAAGTCGAGAGGAATTTTCGAACATTTGAAGACATGTTGGAAGCATGTGTATTGGAGTTCAAGGGGAGTTGAGATGAACATTTTCCTTTTATTGAATTTGCCAACAATAATAGTTTCTATGCAAGTATTGAAATGACACCATTTGGGGCATTGTATGGTAGACGGTGTAGATCACCTATCAGGTTGTTTGAAGTTGGTGAGATGGCATTTCTAGGATTAGACTTAGTCATGAATTCTATGGAGAAAATTAGGCTTATAAGAGAAAAGTTGCAAACGACCCAGAGTCGGCAAAAGTCCTACTCCAATGTGAGGTGGAGGGATCATCAGTTCCAAATTGGTGATTGGGTGTATTTGAAGGTGTCTCCTATGAAAGGTGTGATCTTGTTTGGCAAAAGAGAAAATTAAGCCCTAGGTATATAGGGCCATATAAAGTGGTGAGAAGAGTTAGCAAAGTGGTAGATGAATTGGACCTACCAACGTAAATGTATTTGATTAATTTGGTCTTTCATGTGTTGATGTTGACAAAGTTCATAGGTGATACAAACACCATAGTCCCCTTGAGGGATGTGAACATTGAATAGTTGGACCTACCTACATAATTGCATTTGATTAATGTGGTTTTTCATGTTTCAATGCTGAGAAAGTTCATAGGTGATACAAACTCCGTAATTCCCTTGAGAGACATGAACATTGAAGAGAACTTGAGTTATGAAGAGGTACTAGTTGAAATTCTTGATCGGCAAGTGAAAAAGATAAGGAACAAGAAAGTTGCATCTACTAAAGTGCTTTGGAGGAATCATCAAGTTAAGGGTGCCACATAGGAAGTGGAGGCGGACATGATGAAGCATTACACATATCTATTCCACTGTACACAATTCTATGGTATTAAGTCATTCTTGCACTAAGGGTGCCACATAGGAAGTGGAAGCGGACATGATGAAGCATTACACATATCTATTCCACTGTACACAATTCTATGGTATTAAGTCATTCTTGCACAAAACCTCTAAATCTTTTGTATTTTAGTTTTTGCATGATGCATGCACTCATTTCTACGTTTATGGATTATTTTGACACATATGTTGAATATGGATTTTGGAAATTTCACAAAAGGGTGTTTGAATTGCATTTTGCCATGCATGATGGGTTATTAGCAGATGTTTAACACCTTAGAGCCTACATTTAAGTACATTCGTGGACGAATATTCTCAAGAGGGAGATATTATAATGACCCTCAGGTTAGGAGCCTAGAAAGTCCATAATGTTGGACTGGAAATGCTCAGGAGTCAGTCCATGAAGCCCAGTTTATGGCTCGTGGTTTAAACCATGATCCATAGACCAGGCTTGTGGATAAGAACCCTAGAAAGTTGGAAAAGTTATAAGTGTTGAGTAAGTGCACAAAGCCATTAATGGCCCGTAGAAAGGGTTGTAGGGTCCATACATTAAGGAAATTTGGAGTTTTTGGAAGGAGAACCACGATTAACAGGATGGATTGTAGTCCCATGT
>JAPFFP010046476.1:0-10958 GCA_026153255.1 Solanum medicagineum
GCATCCTTGGTTGCGGAAGGAATTAAACACCATAAAAGAATAGAAATAAGGGCATAGGGACTAAGGGGGAAACCGTCATTTCATAAAAGTCAAGAGACTCAACGAGAGATTCAAGCTTATACCATCATTACGTACTTGTCCAACAACACCTCTAAACATAGAACTTAACGTGGGCCAAGACAAGCAACCGGGCTCACCCTCAAAACAATTACAATATGTAATCCAAATATACAAGATATAGTCTAAACATAAACATGAGAGAAGATAGATATTGTCCCCGAACTTGAGGACTCACCAAAAACTAGCTTGAACAATCCGTCTAGCCACGTGGAGGAGAATCAACAGGAGCTCCGGTTACTACATGGTAATATATGTAGGCATAGAGTATGTGTTAGTACGTTTGAATGTTCTAAGTATGTAGGATGCAATGCAACAATAGATAAACAACATAATCAAAATGCATAACATAGGCAATGAATAAACATGTAGCAATATGGCATGTATCCTCATTCGCGTCCACGTAGCTTCATCTACAAATTGGTTTCTCCACAGCAGTTTGACCGATACAATCTTTTTGGTTCTCAAGTTTTGAACCAGATGATCAAGGATTTGAATAGGAATCTTCTCATAACTCAGGCTGTCTTCCACTCCAATACTCTCAATAGTCACAACCAATTTTGGATCTCCCAAACACTTCTTGAGCATGGAAATGTTGAAGACTGGATGGATGGTCTCTAACTCTGATGGTAGCTCCAACTCATACACTATATTTCCACTCTCTTTACAATTTGATAAGGACCAATGTACCTCAAACTCAACTTTCCTTTCTTTCCAAATCTCATCACACCCTCTATGTGTGACACTTTCAAATACACCCAATCATTGACCTCAAACTCTAAGTCTCTTCTTCTAACATCTGTGTAGGATTTCTATCTACTCTGGGTAGTCCTCAACCTTTCTTGAGTGATTTTCACCTTCTCCATAGCTTTATGAATTAAGTCCGGTCCAATCAACTGCTTCACCTACCTCAAACCATCCAACCGACGACCTACACCTCCTCTTGTGGAGTGCCTCAAATGGAGCCATCTAAATGCTAGAATGGAAGCTATTATTGTAAGAAAACTTGATCAAAGGCAAGTGCTCATCCCAATTACCCTTAAAGTCAATGGCACAGGCTCTCAACATATCCTTAAAGGTTTGAATAGTACGTTATGCTTGCCCATCCATTTGTAACTGAAAAGCAACGTTGATGTGCACCTTCAAACCCAGACCCCTCTGAAAAGATCTCCAAAACTGAGCAATGAATTGAGCTCCTCTATCTGAGATGATAGGCAAAGGGACCCCATTCAGTCTAACAATCTCCTTTATGTATAATCGGGCATAATCCTCTGCAGTGTCAGTTGTCTTTACTGCCAAGAAGTGTGCAGATTTTGTCATCTGATCAACTATCACCCAAATCTAATCATGTTGTCTGTGTGACCTCGGTAAGCCTGTTACGAAGTCCATATTGATCATCTTCTATTTTCGCTCTGGAATCTCAAAGTTCTGAGCTACTCCACATTGCCTTTAGTGCTCAACTTTAAATTGTTGGCAATTCGGGCACTTGGAAACAAACTCGGCAATGTCTCTCTTCTTCCACCCCACTAGTAGACTTCTCTCAAGTCATGGTACATCATAGTAGACCCTGGATGGATGGAATATCTAGAACTATGGGCCTTTTCCATGATCCTTGCTCGAACACTATCAATATCAGGAACACACAATCTGCCTTGATACCTCAATACTCCATCTCCCCCTTTGGCGAAAACCATCACCTTCTGCTTATCCACATCCCCTTTAAACTGTAATAAAACAGGATCTTGATCTTGTTTCTCCTTCAGCTCCACTACTATGGGTGATGCAGATCTATTATACACAAGGACTCCTCCTTCACCTAATTCATCTAATTGAACTCCCAATCGTGTCAGTCTATGAACTTCTTTGGCTAACTCACTCTTCTCCTCCTCCACATGGACGGTGCTTCCCATGGAAAACCTGCTAAGAGCATTAGCAAGCATATTAGCCTTGGGTGGTAGAGGATGCTCATGTCATAGTGTTTGAGCAATTCAAGCCATCTCCTTTGCCTTAAGTAAGATCCTTCTGGGTGAAGACATGTTGCAGACTCTTATGGTCTGTGAATACATCAATATATGATTCGTATAAATAGTGGTGCCATAGTTTGATAGCAAAAACCACTATTGGCAACTCTATGTTATGAGTGGGATTGTTCTTTTCATGTGCCTTAAGCTGTCTAGAAGCATAAGCAACAACCTTCCCTCTCTGCATCAATACACATCCTAACCCCACTCTCAAAGCATCGCAGTAAATGACAAATCCCTCTGTCCCATCAGGAAAGGTCAACATTGAAGTGAAAATTAATCTCGACTTCATCTCTAGGAAGCTGTTGTCACACTCGTCAAACCATTGAAACTTGACCTTCTTCTGAGTCAGTTTAGTCAATTGTGCGAATAGGGAAGAAAATCCTTCAACAAACCTCTAGTAATAACCAGCTAGTCCCAGAAAACTCCTTATATTAGTTGGGGAGGTTGGTCTAGGTTGATTCTTAAGCGCCTCAATCTTTTGAGCGTCCGCTCGAATCCATCTCCAAAAATCACATGACCTAGGAAAGCCACGGGCTTGAGCCAAAACACACACTTAGAAAATTTACATATAACTCATTTTGTCTGAGCATCTTCAAAGCGATTCTAAGGTGACTGGCACGATCCTCCTTATCCCTGGAATACACCAGAATATAATCAATAAACACAATCACGAACATGTCAAGATACTATTTGAATACTTGGTTCATCAATTCCTTAAAGGCTGCAGGTGCATTAATCAACCCAAATGACATTACCAAGAACTCAAAGTGACCATATCAGGTTTGAAAAGCCATATTCAGAATGTCACATTCCCTCACTTTCAATTGGTGATAGCCTGACCTGAGGTCTGTCTTAGAGAAAATAGTGGCACCCTGAAGTTGGTCGAACAAATCATCAATCCTCGAAAGGGGGTCCTTATTCTTGACTGTCACCTTATTTAACTGATGATAGCCAATACACAGCCTCAAGAACCATCCTTCTTTCGCACAAGCAAGATTGGAGCACCCCGTGGAGAGACACTTGGCCTTATGAATCCCTTTTCTAGCAAATCCCTCAACTGCTCCTTCAACTCTTTCAACTCCGCAGGGGCCATTCTGTATGGAGGGATAGAAATAGGTTGGGTGTTAGGAAGAACATCAATTCCAAAGTCAATCTCCCTATCAGGAGGGACTCCAGCTAGATTCTCAAGAAACAACATCCGAAAACTCGCTCACAAAAGAGACAGACTCAAGAGAAGGGGGCTCAACATCGTCAGATTTGACTCGCATAATGTGATAGATACATCCCTTAGAGATCAATTTTTTATCTTGGAGGTAAAAACTAAACTTATTCTTTTCCATAACAGAATCTCCTTTCCACTAAATAATAGGCTCGTTCAAAAACTGGAATTTGACAGTCCGAGTTAGGTAATCAATAGAGGCATAGCAGGCGTAAAGCTAGTCCATACCAAGGATCATATCGAAATCAACCATCCCCAAATCAATCGAATCAACAAAAGTATCCCTATGCTAAATGGATACCACACAATCTCTATGGATCCTCTCAACTCGAATGAACTCACCCACAGGAGTAGAAATAGAAAATGGCTCAAGCAAGCACTTAGGAAGAATCTCAAATCTACTTCCCACATATGGCATCACAAAAGAACAAGTCGCACCTGGATCAAGTAAAGCATAGCAAGAAAAGGTAAAGACTTGAAGCATACCCATTACAATATCTAGTGCAACTTCGTTTGGTCCTATTGGTTCCCCATTGCATACAGACGGTTAGTCCACCATTTACCCCTAGTGTAGTACCTCTCTATTTACCCCTCGCTCGTGATGTTGTGGTAGAAGACTGGGCCTTATGCCCCATATCGGACACTCTCTCTAAAAATGGCCTAGTTGACCACACTTGTAGCAACCATTCCCTCCCTCTCTATATTTTCCCAGATGCATCCTGCCACATTTCCCATACGGTGGCTTCCCTTTAAGCTAAGAGTCGCACTTGCTTGAGACTATGCACCCTGTGCCCTAAAGTTCGGCTGATCTTGTGACCTATGATCATATCTCTGGCTTGTGGGTGGTGTACTGGCAGAAGATGGTGCATAGCTAGAGGACCTCTTCAAGAAGTAAGACTTATCTCTTTTACCCTATTTGGCTTGATTAGGCTCAGGCCCTGCTAATTTAGCCTTCTTACTCAGATGCTCCTCCCCTGTCCTTCTTCTTATCCTCTTTTTAGTTTGCTGGGCATAGACCATCATTCTGGAAATATCCATACCAGGGATCATCAGTGCTGCCTTGCACTCCCTCTTCACCTGTCTACTCAATCCGAATACAAATTTCCTCATCCTCGCTCTTATGTCCTGGAACATCTCTGGGGCATACCTAGATAGTTGGATGAATTTCAGGTTGTATTCTTTAAGAGTCAACCCCTCTTTATTCAGATTCACAAACTCCCCAACCTTCACCTCTCTCAACTACTAAGGAAAGAAGTGATCGAGGAAGGAACTCTTGAACTCATCCCAAGCAGCAGGCTTAGCATCCTCACCTCGACTCTCTTCCCAGTAAGTATACCAAACATTAGCCATACCCTTGAGTTGATAGGCAATAAGCTCAACTCCCTCAGACTCGATCGCATGCATAGTTTTCAGCACCTTCCACATCTCATTAATCAAATTCTGAGGGTCCTTCTCAACCTTGGACCCAGTGAAGATAGGTGGGTTCATCCTTAGGAAGTCTCTCAGTCTGGAGGCAATCATTGGCTAATGGGAGCTAAAACATGGAGTCTATGAGCCTTGGTTCCTTCATTGGGCAGCTACCAACTATGTGATCATGGCAATAGCTCCTCTGAAGTCAGCCTATTTAGTAAGAGCAGACGGAGCAGTAAGTGTCACAGGAACACTAGTAGTCCTCGTCGGTCGACCTCGGCCCCTCATTTCCATCTGAAGAGGCACGTCTGAAGTAAGGTTCTCAGCATTGCTAGCTGAGGCATTCCTCTGAGTTGCAGTGCATCTAGGAGGCATGATCTACAAGCACGTAGCGCACGAGTTAGAAAAGCGTTTTTAAGTTTTAACTTTATCACATGAACTCAAAATACAAGAAGAGGGTAACAATACCTAATGTCCTATAGCCTCTCATTTATGAACTATGGTACACAACACACCCATACAAGACTCTACTAGACACGGCTTCATAAACTTCCTAGGAATCTTGAACTCTATACTCTAATACAAAGTTTGTCACACCTCGGGAGGGTACCCTTGGCGTGTCCGACACTTAAAGAAACATTACTAATTCCCCAAGAGAACCACCTGGTCTCATCGTCACATCAACTCAGCAACGGAAGAAAGAACTCAAAGAACAAAAATATCATTAAGATAAACATAACTCCATTATCTCAAAGCTTCAAAAGAATGAGTTTAGAATTACAAAACACTCATTAACATCCTCTACTCAGTGTCTATGAAGCCTCTACTCAGCAATTTAGATGTTGTCATGACAGGCCACGAACACCCTAAATCAAAGAAAGAAAAAATATATACTAAATCAACTTTTAAGATGAAAGAGCTCCTCTAGAAAGCAAAGAGGGTTCACCAACGCTGTTGGTGTACTGATTTGGACGTCAACGATGTGCGAGCTGAAGTCTCTATTACTTGTATATGCATCATAAAATGATGCAGGCCCAAATGGACGTTAGTATACGGAATATACTAGTATTAAAATGGCTTAAGAGAATAAAGCTCAACTTACTCATCCAGACTCAATAACTCCTTCTCAGCTCGGAATATGCAAGTTTAAAGTAAATCATGCTTTTAAAAGTAAACTCAGTAGAATTAGACTCATTTTAAAACTATCATTCTCAATAAATGTTGCTTCGGAGTTTCACTTAAGCGACATCCAATCCCACCACCTTTAGTTTGGTGATGCACAACGAAGGCAACATCGTTGCTATGCCCGCCCTTCACTTGCCACGGAAAAGGGCGATCAACTATCTCCTGGATCCATAGTAAATGTCCACTTGTAGGATAAGAGTCACCAGAACGAGCGATAATGACTATCGTATGCTGGCTATATAGTTCTGTGGGTTAAAGTAGAGGTATACTTGCTCCACCGCTTGGTGCTCGATACTCCTCCCAACACTAAAACATGCTCAACTCAACAATCAACTTAATCCTCAATACTCAATTAATCAACTCAAACCTGGATGCTCAATCAATCAGCTCAAAAACTAATGCTCACTCAACTCAGTTTCTAATCAACTCAATCAATCAATGTAAACAATCAACTCAACTCAAACTCAAATGGTCATTTAGACTTATTCGATTAACTAACATACTGTGCAAGCAAGATACTCATGTATAGTGACATATGTGACTCAATGCAGCATACTTCTCATACTTAATCATACTCAAATCACTCAATTTAGATACTCAACCTTAGCCTCAACTCATTAACATGCATGGAATGCCATAAAATCATAAAATTTAGGGTTCATGCTATCAACTATAAAACACTAACTCAATGTCATAGGAATTATGTAATTTCAGCAAAACTGCATAAATTATTGAGAGAATTTGCAATATATGAAATATGCAAATAATAAGATAATGAAATTTCTCAAATTTCAACTCCTCTTTCCAAATCTTAACTCAAGAAGATGAAGGGGCATACGGAAGAAGGTAGTCCATACTTTGGTAAGCCTTACATACCTGGGAAAGGAAGAAACAATTGAACCTTAGTTGATCTTTGCACTAGAATTTGAAACCTTAGCTCCTCTTTCTCCTCCAATGCTCTCAAGAAACTCCCCAAGTTGTAGAATAATGAATGAATACCCCTATGGTTTGTTTCAAGACCTTATACAAGCCTAAAAACGCATAGGGATTTAATTAAAAGGGACCGAAATGAACAAAATTTCCTCTCTTAAAATTAGTTGTCAGGGTCTACAAGACCCCATCTATAAATCATATACCACCTCTCATAGACTAGAAGTCCAAAAATCTAAGTTACTAGAAATTAGCACGAGACCTCCTTCTATAAGTAGTAGACCATTCTACAAGTCATAGACGACCTTTCATGAACAAGAGGATTTGAAGTTGGGCTTACTTTGTCACAGTCCCCTCTCTATGAGTCATAAAGAGTTCTACGATTCATAAATTCCTCTCATAAGATAAAGGGTCCTTAAACTTGAGTTAATGGAATTTACTATGAAACCCCACTCTACAAGTCATAAACCCTTCTATGAGTCTTAAGCTCCTCTCATAGACCTGCTTCTCTAGCTTTTTCTCAAACTTTACTCAGCATCTCCTACACATTTACTCCAGACCAGGTAGAAAGAATTAGGGGGTGTTACACTTTCCAACGCATCGAATTTTGCCTTGATCGGAGTTCAAAGTAAAAAGTTATGACCATTTTACTGAAATGTGTTCAAACTATCAAATTCGATGAACCATCAAATTTGACCACCGAAATATTCTGAGAAAGCATTAAAATTGTCAAAAAGAGGATGACTGGGGGTCCCCATTTGGTGTACCACCAAATGGTTCAGCGTCGGGGCCCTAGACCGCTGTTTTGGCCGACGGAACTCATAAAAAGGTGTATTTTTTCAATTTTGATGATTATTTGACTTTTTCAAAAGGATATATTTTACTTTTTACTCTTAATTAACTTCTCTAAGACTATTTTATAGCCTAATAACCTCCCATCAACCCATAAGCCCCTGAGAACATTAGATATTTATTTTTAAAGTTCTCCAAAGAAGAGGCTAGGGTTCTTCATATTCAATTGCAACCTAAAGGTCTTTTCAAGAGATTTTTATCTTCTAGGTATGTAAGACAATCATAGCATTGGATTGAGTTCGTCCATGCACCCTAGTAAAACTTTTATTTTTAATGAGTGTTGAATTGAGTAAAAATCTAATTTTGAATTCCAATTGATCGAGTCAATTCTTCTTCTATTGAGCCTTATATAATTATGGATTGAAGTTATTATTATTTTATTATTGAAATTATTTTTTGTGGTTCCTTTCTCATGAACCCTAATTGAGTTAATGATTATGACTTTCCCATGCATTATTGATATTGAGATTTATGATTTTCATGCATTGAAAAAAAATTGTTCTAAATCATGGTTACGTATGTTTTTTTAGTAAAGATGGTGAATTTTATGCATTGATGAAAAGAGTGTTTGAATTAGTATTATACATATGTGGGGGGAGGGGGGTAGGTGTGTGTGGGTGTTTGTGTGTGTGTGTGTGTGTGTGTATAGGAAAGGACGGTCTTGACACTAGAAATCCCTCAAGGGCATGCAGGTACATGTTTGTATAATTATTCTGTTCAATAATATTTTTGATATCTTTTCTGCTAACGGATTCAGTTTCAGCTTTCCTTTAAAAGTGTTGCTACTATAGAGCTGTCAGCAAAAGACATTGTATTTTATCCAACTCTACGTCCTTCGTGCTGATCAAAGATATTATAAATCCAGTCATCTTAGGTACTCCTTTATTGAAGAACTCCTTTCTTTCAGAGCCACAACTAAAGGTATTGAAGTCAAGTGTGGTAATATCATTCTTCCTTTTGATAAGCATCATATCAGAAGAATCTTATTGAGTAATAAGTTGTGTTGTTTAGAGAAAAGAGTTTTGATGATATATGCATGCTGATGATGTTCACGCTCCAACAAGAAAGCGGTCGATGTCAGCAATTAACCTAACTGAAGGTTAGGGTTGAAATAGGGAATACGGGGCTTGACTACAAGAATCCACTACTAATCATTTCAAGCATAAATAACTAAAATCTCTAAATGGGGGGAGGGAGGGGTTGTGATTCAAAAACAAAGTAAATAAACACTAAACTAAAATGTGAGGAAACACTCAATTTTAGGGACAACTTGGGAATTGTGTTCACCATGGTTCATTAACTCAATTACTCTAGGTAACATAACTACAATTGAAAATTCGCATGCAGGACGGTAACTTAGGTTCTTCCAGCCCTCTTTTGAAGGTGAAGGTAGAATTTCACTATGGCGCTTGGTTGGCCACTATGGCGTGCGAACTAACTGATACCAATTGTCCTAGTCTACCTCCCCTTGGTCAAGTTTGGTTGATTAGACGAGAACACATCAATCAAATCCTATCATCTACTTTCCTTTTTCTATTCATCACTACCTTGGTCGAGCTAGTGAAAGTAGGTTGGGTTTGGTATTGGCCATCACCAAATGACAATCAAAATGAAGGGAAATAGATAATACATGCAAACCCTAATCATAAAAATGCAATAAACCTAGGTTATTTCGAATCAACCACCCATGATTCCCACAACCCCAAGTTGTGAGTGCTTAGCTACTCATGGCTAAGGCAAAATAAGCACAAATGCTAATACAAGACATAAATGAAAGTTTTACCAAAAACCTTAAAGAGTGTAGGCACCACAAGTTGCAAACCCAAAAGCTTGATTGATCAACAATGAGTACAAAGAAAAATTTGCAATCCTCAAAATGGGTTTTCCAAGAGAAAATAATAAATTAATCTAAGACCCTAAAATATTCTTGAGAGAATATTCAAAGGCAAGTTCTATCTTCTAAAATCTGGAATCTCTCGTAAAAGCTGAACTAAATTTTATTTATAGTGTTTAAAAATAAACCCTAAAAGTAACACAGAAAAGACAGTTGGCAGCTGGTACGCCTTGCTGGTACGACCCGTAAAGTGACCTACGAGTCGTAGTCGGGGTCTTGTGTCAGGTTCTTGGCATCTTAGACTGAACTGGTATGACCCACAGGTACGAGTCGTTACTTGAGCTACCACTCGTATGTTACTCTCGCAGTCTTGGCCTTCCGTTTTTTGGTCCAACATTTTGGCTCTCTGATTCTTGCTATGAGTCCACCTATACGAGTCGTAGTGCAACTTACGACTCGTAGGATGGCCTGATAGGGTTGAACTCCACTTAGCAGATTTCTGAGTTTTTGGTCTCTATTTCTTGCTAGGACACACCTTACGACTCATAGCTTGGGCTATGACTCGTAGGTGAACTCATAAGTCCTATGATTCAGCAAAATCTGTAACTTTTCTTCAAAATCATGTCAACCTAACTTTTCTGCAAGAACAACACAAAAACACATAAAAACCAAAAAAAATGTTGCATTAAGAACTCACAAAATCACTTGTTTTGGACATCAAATGTGTTGTATTTTGACAGCATATCAACACCCTCAACTTAGAATTGTTTTTTGTCCTCAAGCAATGACTCAATCTACGCAGACAATGAGAAATACATAGTAGCTACACTAATGGCATACACAACAACTCCTTTGATTCAAGTACCCAACTACCATTTGCAAAACAGGATTACAAAGTTATTAAGCAAAACTAGAACATAATGAGATACATGGCAATCCAAATATGACAAGCTAAGGAGCATCAACCGTCCACAGTCGCTAGTATAGTCATATGCTACTCAAGTAGTGTAAATTCCCTCACTGGAAAGAAGTCCCTCGTACTCACTCAAAAAACATTTAGAATTTAGGGACTCAGGAAGCATTCTCTCTCTCATAATTGAAAATTCATGCATACTGACTGATACCATAAGGTTGCCTCCATACTCATCTTCTGGCTTGGTGATAAAGTGGATTTGGATCACTTTAGGACTTATGGGGTTGTAACATAGGTTCAAGGGGGTTTGGTATGGTATTTTAGGCGAGTAGTGACTAAAAGTTATCCTTTAACCATGTTTACCAACACTTTTTGATTTCATAACACAACCTTATTAAATAAATCCACCCTTATTCTCCTGTTTTGAACTTTTCTCGAGTGCTTTCTTTCTATTTTCAGTTGTGCCTTATTTCT
>JAPFFP010046477.1:0-33349 GCA_026153255.1 Solanum medicagineum
ATTATCTTTTAAATTGATGAATCCTACAACTCTCATACATGGATAGCTAGTAATTTTCGTGATTCCATAACTATTTAATGATTTTTCCTTACTTATGAAATTTTGGGTTATGAAGTTAATGGAGGATCGCTTGATTTTACTTAAATTCATACTTCTTTTATTATTATGGTATATGAATCAAGTCTAAATCACATGAATTTCATGAATTAGTGTAGTGACTCATGTATCTTATTGATTTGAAGTAATGGGTTTGGGAATTTGATTAAGGGTTAAAGTTCTCTCCATGTACCCAAGATGTCCTTTTTATGATGAGCTATGATGAATCCTTCTTATTATACAAAAAGATGTTTACTACGGTAGATGGTTGAAGGATTATATAGCTCATTATTTAACAATCTTATATGATTTTTCTCACATAAGTTAAGGCCTTTTGTTACTCCAAAAGGATAATTCTCCTAAAGGTATATGACTATGTAATCAAGTATGTAAAGTGATTTCCATTATGATTATTAATGTTTCCTTTACAATAATATAATTTTTGATGTAAAGTGATGCATTATTCACCCAAGGATATTACTATTTTAATTGTATACCTATAATTCCTCCCTAATCAAGTCTATGTGCCTAATCATGCATTCAAGCAAGGGTAAGTTCTTTATTTCTCATATGCATTATCTCATGTTCTAAGGCTAAAGTAATGTGCTAAATGATCACGCATATGTATGTTCTCCTTATACTTCAAAGATGTCTTTTCTATGTTATACAATTTAAATCCTTATAATTCATGTATGTTCCAAGTTTATACAGATTTCCTTTTTCACGACTATGTTCACCCATGCATTCTTCTATGTTCATGCTAAAGTTGCCTTTATATGTTTAAAAGATATTGGCTTGATTATGACTTACTAATTCCTTTGTAAATGTACAATTATACCATGAGACTTGGTATGAACTATCTTATCATTATTTCCATGTCATGCATTGCATGTACATACCAGTATATTCAAAGTGGTGATGCATACACTATACATACATGATTTAACCATGTAGGGATGGGTACTCCATGATATCCTCCACATGGTTAGCTTTGGATCTTTTAAGATTGAAGTTGGTAAGTCTTCTAGTTTGAGGATGACATCCTAGTTTTCTTTCTAGATGTATTAAGACATTTTATTTTTCAGTTTTATAACTTCTTTTGCTTTGATTGTATTTAAGGGAGAGCTTGAACATGTCATAGCGCCCTCTAAGTCTAGGTTAGAGATATTGTTGGACACATGCTATGGTTGTTTCTAATTCATTTTATCTCATTACGGTTTTATGTTGTTGTCCTTATCCCTGTTTCCTTTAGATTTCTATTTTATCTTTATGTCATTACCTATGATATGCTTGATATGCGGAGATAGCTTGGATGAGGTGTTTGTAAGTGTCTCATTTGCCGTGTGACGACCATTCCCTAGGTTCGGGTCATTACAAACTTGGTATAAGAGCACGAGTTTTGAAATGATCCTCGGAGTCCAATACACTGCATCGAATAAAGTCTTATTCATGTATGTGAAGCACGCCACATCTTTAAGTAAAAGGGTATAGGGCATTTAGGACTTGTCTCGCATCATTCATGATCTATGTTGTGCTTTAAAGTCCTAACACATCCTTTATCTAATGTATCATTCTTTGTGTTTTTTCTAGATAATTCGTCCAAGAAGAATGCCTCAAGCCCTTCAGATGAGGGAGTGACTCATGCGGATTTTCGGGCCGCTATGACTATGTTGGCATAAATGGTGACCAATCAATCCAACCAAGGTGCTTATGTTTCGAATGCTCCCACTCCAGCCTCGAGAGTGAGGGACTTTTCTAAGATGAGCCCTCTTGAGTTCCATGGATCAAAGGTTGAGGAAGATACTCAAGAGTTTGTGACTGAAGTGCATAAAGTGTTAGCCATTATAGGAGTGACTTCACTGGAAAAAGGCAGATTTGGCGGCCTTCAAACTAAAAGGGGTGGCTCACATATGGAACATCGATGGAGAAGTGAGACGAATAAAGACTAGGGTCCTATTTCTTTGGGAGAGTTCAAGGATGCATGCCTAGATCGGTTCTTTCCCTTAGAGTTGAGGGAAGTTAATATGCAAGAATTTATCAATGTTAAGTAAGGGAATGTGAGCGTTAGAAGTATTCCCCTCTTGTTCACCCAACTTTCCAAATATGCCCTATCATAGGTTACCAACCCCAATGCTAGAATGAGAAAATTCATGTCGGGGCTATCCGACTTGCTTATCCAATAGTGTTGAACTGCTATGCAAGTAAAGGAAATGGATATGTCGAGGCTTATGAATTATATAGAACAAATTATGGATGAAAGGTTGAGAAGGGGTGCAAGAGATTCAAAAAAGGGGCCATTTTGATGAGGGTGGATCATCATCCACTATGACTTTGGAGCCTAAGAGAAAAATGGAGAGAAATCGCTATCCTACATGTGAGAAGTGTGGTAGAATGCATTTAGAGGAGTGTATTATGGAACAAGAAGGTTGCTTTTAGTGTGGTGATTTAGGACACACGAGGAGGGATTGCTCGGTGGCCACTAGGAAAGGAAGAGAAAGAACTCAACATGTTTTGCCTGATATGTATATGTTTCTTTGAAAATTATAGTGGTGAGTCTATAGTTGATGTTTGGGTGCAATGGTTGTATTGAGGCATCAATAAAATGATAGTCTCTATGTTCATTCCCATGCATAATTTGTTTTAGCTTTGACTTGTTGTCCATTGTACATGCATATTCATGAAATTGGTTCTGATTAGAATATTATGAGCAATCATGAAATTGATGTTAATGATTGAAAATTTTGCATGAAATGATGTTTGGCTTGCATATTGCAGTAGTGATAGATTGCTATATGCTTATTTTATTCTTATTGGCTAGCTTGATTCACATTTGAGGACGAATGTTCTCAAGGGGGATATTGTAATGACCCATAAGTTTGAAGTTGATACCAAGGCAAAGAGTTGAACTTTGGTCACTGGCATGAAACCATGAGATCTAAGTAAGGGTAATGGTTTAGTTCACGGTTCGTGCAAAGGCCTCATGGATTGGGTAATTGGGCCTTAGTAAAATTGATGTCTTGAAAGAAAATACGAAAAGGGTTACAGATGGTGAAGTCTTTTATGGGTCATTATGTGTTGTCGTAAATGGGGTCCTAGAGATTAGAATTTTTCCTAAGTATGGACAAAAACTATGATGGGTTTTCACTCGTAATCCATACTACAAGTCGTAAGATGGTTCGTGCTTTTGGGGCCTAAAATAATGGTTTCTAGATGTGAACAAGAGGCTTGGATGGGGAACCTTTAGGTGTCACATTCGCTATGTCACAGCTAGGCGCTAGGTTCGAGTTATGAGAAACTTGGTACTAGAGCACAAGGATTGAAAGCATCCTAGGGAGTCCAACATGCCATGTCTAGTAGAGTCTTGTTCATAGGTGTGAAGTGTGCTATATCCATGAGCAAGTGGTTGTGACACATTTAGGAAATCTTCGCTTCTTTCGTGATCTATGTCATGCTTTTAAGACTCTCATTCCCTAATACTTGTCCTTTAATATATTTAGAAATACCTTCATGACATGCTCCATTACCTAGGAGAGTTAGTGCTAATAAGGACCAAGTTTCTCTGGCTCCCCATGTTCCTCAAGGCCCTGTCATGACCTGGACCTAAGGTCTAGGAGTGCCATGGAAAATGGGAACTTGAGAGTCCCCAAACAAGCCTCAAAGTATCCACATTCACATCATTGGTTCGGAAGCACATAATGAAGTAGTAAGCACATAGATCTAAAGGATAGGAAAGTATGACTCACCCTATGGGGATGTCATAGGGATAGGGATTTGTATAGATTCATATAGCACATAACACATAGGAACTAATGGGCGGGTAAGTATGACTCACGATATGGGTGTAAAATGGGACTTAAGACTTCCCACATTTCTATATTTCATCATAAGAAAATCATCAAAGTATCAATATTCGATAGATGGTGATAACCATATTCTCCATGTAACAAGACATAGCACAAATTCGTACAAGAGTATACATGTCATCTTGCAATACATCGTAAGTCATAGAATATGATGGGGGCCAAGACATGTCCCAGGATCACCCTCAAAGTAAATAAAACATAAGTGGAAGCAACATAACAAGTAGATGGATGATGGTTTGCCCTTGGATGATGTGACTCACCATAACAACTTTCACAATCCGAACTAGCTATGAAAAGATGGATGAATATAGTCTCTGGTTCCTACATGGCTAGATCATGTAGGCAGAAAGTATGCGATAGTATGTTTGAATGTACTAATTTTACGGGCATGCAATGCATATAAACTCATTAAACTCGTATCAATGTTAGATGACAAAGGCACATATATATAGAAATGTAAGGACCACACCTTTGACCAAGGTGACACCTCATAGGCACCTCTATGCGTCGCGTGACAAACTAGGGGCTGTGTGGAAGAGCCTTGGGATGGACCGTGGCCTTGTGTGTAGATTGTTGGTCTTAACATTGGAGTGCAATACCAAGGCTTGCACCACATGAACCCCATACAGTCTATGTGGCATTTCATGGATCGTGTGATGGCTTGTGTATGTAGCATTGGCTTTAAAAACAATATTTTGGCTTACGACACTTCACATATGAAGGTCATACGGTCCGTATGATTCTTCACAGGTCGTATGGCCTTTCGTATGGACGTTAGTGTGAAACTTTTCAAAAATATGGAATCACCATCTCAGAACTTTGTTTGATAAGATTTTATCTAAGTGAAGCTCCACAATAGGCCACATAGTCCATGTGACTCCTACACGGTCCTTCTGACTATTGCATGGGACCCTTGACACTTGAACTTCCATTTCATTAATGGCGTTCTTATAATTGTGGCTATTCCTAAGGGTTGTTTATGACTTTCTAACCTTTCCTAAACCTCTCAAAAAACTTATTATATTCTATTCTTATTCAAATTCAATTAAACACTTAGAATTATTCAAACTCTCTCATAAGAACTCCTCACAAGTGAACTAGTAAAGACTTAGCTTAGGGATTATGGAAGTGCTTTTTTCTTCATCAAATTCATCTTATTTCTTCCTGCTAAGCTAAGGTATGTGGGATTGATTTATGGTCCCTTTCAACCATAAAGACCCCAAACTCTTCTAAACTTGATTGTTTGAAATTGGGCTTACTTTAAACATGGGGCTTTTAGATTATTGTTTATTTGATTCAATTGATATAAGGGTTGTGTTTAATTGTTGTTTTTGAAGTCATTTGAGCCCTAATATATGTTGAATTGCATTGATGTTATGAAGATTTGAATATGCATGTCCCCTTTAATGTGTGATTTAAGCATGGGTAATCTAAATTCTGATTTAAATGTGAATTTAATCATGGATTTATTTGAATTTCTTATCAAATTATTGATTTAAGTATGAATCTCTATTGGACATGCTATTCTCATCACATTCATGGCATATGCATATATGAATTATGGTTTTCATGAAGTTTATGATGTGGACTAAGTGCCAGTTACGATGATGATTATGTTTTCAAGTAAAGAAAGGGTATGACAAGAATCTGATCACATAATGTCTATGATATGACTCTTTGAGAAATTATGGGTATTTAGACCACTATGAAGGAGCTATTCCTATGCATGAAAGTATGACATGAAGTATGATTTGGCTTTTCAGCCCAAGTATACATGATTATGAAGTATGTTTGGCCTTTAACCCTAAATATGCATTTTTATGTTTTGAAAAGATTTATGTCTCTTTTACAAAAATGAATATGTATATGTATTCCCGCAGGATGATGACTTATCACAGAATGAGGTTAGAGGTAAGGAGGTCTATCTGCAAGTGTCCTTACTCCTTTTTCATAACTATGTGCCTAGCATGGGTTTATGTTTACACTCCTCTAAGAGATGATGAATGTAAATTGATCTGCCTTTAGCAAGTAGGGCACCTCTTTATCCATTATTGGCTAGACAACAAAGTTACAAGTTATAGCTCACTTGGTCTTATGCCGGTTAAGGTCCCATCCCTATTATGTACAAAGTATTTTGGCATTAATGCATCATGGATTTCATGGCATATTGATATTTTATTCTTTCTTTTATGCTTCTTTCTCTATATGGGCCCTTGTCATTTAACATTGAATGCAGGTTTAATGGGTTCATATGTATTGCATGCCCGCATACGTAGTACATACAAACGTACTAACACATACTTTTGCCTACATGATCTAACCATGTAGGGATTGGAGACCATATCCTTCCACTTTTTGAAGGCTAGTTCGGATTTGTGAAGTTGTTGTAGTGAGTCCTATCTTCCAAGGACAATCCATCATTCATCTTCCTTATGTTACTTCCACTTATGTTATTTTAATTTGAGGGTGAGCCCGAGGCATGTCTTGGCACTCGTCCTATTCTATGAATTAGAGGCATTATTGGATAACTTCTAACTCTTTTATGTTTATGTGTAATGTTATGCTATTAGGAGATTATTGTTATGGCTATCTATTGGATATGGACATTATGATGATTGTTTATGACATGATATGGGTATGTGAAAAGTCCTAAATCCTATTCTATCCCTATAGAGTGAGTCATGCTTACTCGCTCCTTAGTCTCTATGTGTTAGGTGCTATGTGTATCTATGTAAGTCCTCATCTCTATGATATCGCTATAGCGTGAGTCCTACATTCTTGTCCCTTAGAATTATGTGTTTATTATTATATTAGGTGCTTCCGAACTGATGATGTGAATTTGGATACCTTGAGGCTTATTTGGGAAGTGTCGGATACCTATCTCCCATGTCACTCCTTGGCCTTAGGTCCGGGTCATGAAAAACTTTGAATCAGAGCATTAATTATATAAATGGTCCTTGGAGTCCAACATACAACATCGAGTAATGTCCTATTCATAGGTGTGAAGTGCACCATGCCTATGAGTGGGAGGCTATGATGGCGTTCTGGGAATTGTCTCACTTCATCACATCTTATGTTATGCTTGGACTATGTATTAAGGTTTCCTTAACCCTGATGATGTCCTTGCTACATTACAGAAGCTGCCTCCACGAAGCGCTCCCCTACTAAGGCAGACCCCAGGTAATGAGGACCAAGCTCCTCAAGAGCATATGGAAATGCCAATCACTAATTGTGAATTCTATACTGCTATTGCCATGCTTGCCCAAGTGGTGACCACTCAGGCTAGAGAAGCTCATCTTCCTCCTCGTGATCCCACTATGGCTGCTAGAGTGAGAGATTTTACCTGAATGAATCTTATGGAGTTCTCTCGATGAAAGGCTGATGAGGATGCTCAAGAATTTATTGATGAACTCTCTAAGAGGTTGACTATTATGGGAGTGACTTCTGAGGAGAAGGCTGAGTTAGTTGCTTATCAGTTGAAGGATGTGGTTCAAGTGTGGTACACTCAATTGTTAATTAAGAGGGTCTATGGTGATTAGGTTAACTAGGAAGAATTGAAATTTGCCTTACTAGATTGTTTCTTCCCTTTTGAACTTAGGGAAGCTATTATGGCAGGATTTATCAACCTCAAATAAGGTGGTGTGAGCATAAGCGACTATGCTCTCAAGTTTACAACGCTTTCAGAGTATTCTCTTACACTAGTGACTGACCCTCATGTAAGAATGCACAAGTTTATTTGTGGGATCTCTGATTTGGTTCGTGAAAGAATGTCATACAACTATGCTTATTTGGGATATGTACATCTCCAGACTCATGACTTATGTTGAATAGATTGAAAGGGAAAAGCTCAAGGAGAAGAGGGTGAATGATTCTAAGAGGGCCTGCTATGATTGTGGGTTCTCCAATTCCATGGGTGGTGGTGGTTATGGTTGCTTCAAACAAGGCCAAGGTTCCAATGCATGGTTTGCAATTGCTATGGTGCCTCCTCCCAAGGCACAGATTGAAAGTGGACCATTGCCTTCTCGATGTGAGAAATGTGTAAAGACTCACACCAGGAAGTGCTTGTGGTGTTCGGGTGCTTCTTTAGGGTGTGGTGAGATGGGTTACAAGCTTGCTTGTCACAACCCAGACTTAAGGCCTAGACGTGACACAGCTAATGGGGAACCCAAAGGGACCCTAACTAAGACTCTTAACATATCATTACATATCCTTGGTCGGGGAAGCAATAAAATAAATATAACAGATATTAAATAGCAGTAAACGAGGCTAAGGAGAATTTTAATACCACAGAACATAGAAGCCAAGAGTATAGCATTGATACATCATAAAGTTCTAACAACACCTCTAATACATAGATAGGAGCGTGGGCCAAGACAATCTCCAAGCTCACCCTCATGGTCATTAGTTTCCAATATAAGAAAAGTCAATACATAGCATAAATCAAGAGGAGTATGTCCTCGGTGTTGAGGACTCACCAACTAGCTTTTAAAGGTCGTACTGGCTATGTGGGGGAGGAGGCTGATCAATTGGGGCTCCGATTCCTACATGGTAACATCATGTAGGCATAGATTATGCGTTAGTACATTTGAATTTACCAAGTAGGTATGATGCAATGCAACAAGAGATAGGCACATAATCTAAATGCATCATTAGTCAATGAATAAGCATATACCAATATGACATGTATGAATGATATTTGAAGTAAAACATGCTTATATAGAACATATTACATATGTAAGAAGGGACCAACATTATTATGGATCGTCACACCCTACCATCCATGGTGATTGAGGTATGAACCCCTCCATTGGTTCATGGTTGTCTCACCCTACCATACATGGAGATTGAGGTATCAAACCCTCAATTTTTTGATGGTTGTCTCACCTTACCATCCATGGTGATTGAGGTATCAACCCTCTCAATTAGTTGATGGTTGTCTTATCCTACCATCCATGCTAATTGAGGTATCAACCCCTCAATTGGTTGATGGTTATCTCACCTTACCACCCATGATGATTGAGGTATTAACCCCTCAATTGGTTTATGGTTGTCTAACCCTACCATCTATGGTGATTGAGGCATCACCTCCTCGACTAGGCATGGTCAACTTACAACACCACAGATAATTCTCATGAAAACAACTCATATAAACTTTCCTTGCATCATGATAATGCCATTCAAATCATAGGTCATGCATTGCATCATCCATAACTCAATAATACAAAAACAAACATTTTATCAAACACTTGGCGGGTGTGTAATGCTAGTAAAAGATCATGCAATTAAAGAGTGAAATCATGCAAGAAAATTCAATGTAAAACCACCCACAAACACTTGGTAATACCCTTAAATATGATACATTAAAGCACCTCATCAAATCACATAATAGATCTTAAATTCATAGCTCAAAATATGCTTAAACAATCACAAGTTTATGAAATCACAACATGGTTTACACCCAAATTCATAATAAGTAATAGCCATAAGTAAATCAACTTAGAAATAGGCAATTTAGGTTAAAAAAAAAAAAAGGTTAGGCATCATGGGTTAAAGGACCATATGGTTGAAACCCATATACCTGAGAAGGGGTTATAGGAGCTCGGATAACCATGTGAGGGTATGTACCTTGCGACCAGGGTGTCAAGGTGTGAATGGAATTAACAATGAGAGGAGTATGTACCTTGACACCAATATGTCTAGGTGTGAATGACATCAACCATGTGAGGGGTATGTACCTTGCCACCAGGCTGTCCAGGTGTGAATGACATCAACCATGTGAGGGTTATGTACCTTGCCACCAGGGTGTCCATGTGCGAACGACATCTCCCTACCATATTTGGGATTCTAGCTTTGTCTCTTCTACACATATGATATCTTATATGTGCATGAGTTATTGAAAGCATGGTTTACTTATGCATTAATCATACATGACATATTGTTATACTATGCCTATTGTCTTATGTATGTATTTTGAGTATGATGTCTATCTATTATTGCATTATATCCCACATACTTAGTTCATTCAACGTACTAACACATACTCTTGCATACATGATATCACAATGTAGGGACCGGTGCTCAAGTTGGCATTTTCTTATGTTCTATTTTGACTATGAGGGTGAGCCCCATTACTTTGTCTTGGCCCTCGCTCTATTTATTTATTTAGAGGTATTTGTTTGACAAGTTATGTATCTATGTTATAAGCTATGACTCCTTGGCCCGTATTGATGTTGTTTTGCAAGCTATCTCTTAGTCTTTTGCCCCTTAATCTTATTTGAGGTCTTTTATATGCTTCCACGACCAATGATCTGTAATGATAAGTTGAGAGGCTTGATTGGAGTTCCTTTGGGTTCCCCATTCGCCGTGTCACATATAGGCCCTTGGCTTGGGTCATGACAAACTTGGTATCAGAGCACTAGGTTAATAGATCCTCGTAGTCCAACACACTGTGTTGATTAGAGTCTTATTCATGGTTGTAAAGCGCGCCATGACTATGAATAGGAGGCTGTGTGGAGTTTTTTGAAATGTTTTTTCTTTGTAATGTTCTAAGTCGTGCTATAGAGTTATGGTGAGTTTTTCCCCTTAAAAATTATTTTTTGATATGCTAAATCATGCCAAATACTAGAGGAAGAAGTGCCCAAACACCTGAGGAGTAACCTACCAATGATGAGCTCCGGGATGCCCTTACTATGCTTTCCTTAGTGGTGGCCATGGATGTGTAATGATGTTCTAAGAGGCTTGGTTGGGGTCCCTTTGGGTTCCCCTTGTGCTGCGTCATATCTAGTCCTTAGGATTGGGTTGTGACAAACTTGGTGTCAGAGTACTAGGTTGATAGATCCTCGGATTCTAACACATCGCGTCGAATTAGAGTCATATTCATGGTTATAAAGCGCACCATTACTATGGATAAGAGGCTACAAGAAGTTTTAGGAAATATTTTCCCTTCTTCATATTCTAAGTTGTGTTATAGAGTTGTGGTAAGTCCCCCCTATAACGATTGTTCTTTGCTATGCTAGATCATGCCAAACACTAGAGGAAGACGGCCCCAAACTCTCGAGGAGCAACCTACCAATGGTGAGCTCAGTGGTGCGGTCACTATGCTTTCCCAGGATGTGGCCAACAAAGTCAATCAAGGGGCCGAAGTCCCTCATGCTACTACTCAGGTGCTAAGGTAAGGGACTTCATGAGGATGAATCCTCCGGTTTTCTATGGGACAAAGGTGGATGAAGATCCACAAGAGTTCATTAATGAGTTCTACAAAATTTTGAATATCATGGGTGTTGGGCCGAATGAGAAGGCGGAGTTGGTATGATCAATAGAAGGGTGAGACGGGAATTTGTAATGCGGTGCTTTTGGAGGAGCTCAAATTGGCTTTTCTTAATCAATTTTTCCCTATTGAACATAGGGAAGCAAAGTTGATAGAGTTTATGATCTTGAAAGAAGATGCTATGAGTGTGAGGGGTATACCCTTAAGTTTGATCAAATTTCAAAGTATGCTCCTGATTTGGTGGCCGATCCTAGATCTAGGATGAACAAGTTTGTGATAGGGGTCTCCAACTTAGTAAGTGAAGAATGACAGTCCGCCATGCTAATTAGTGACATAGATTTATCTCGGTTGATGATCTATGCTGAGCAAATGGAGGAGGAGAAATTGAGGAAGAGAAAGGGGCACATAAGGCCAAGAGGGCCCATTTTGAGGGTAAACTCCAAAAGGGGTACTAGGTTTCATCAAGGCCTAGGGCCTTCTCATGCTACTAATAGGGGGTTTTCCAATGACTTCCCTAGACCTTAAGGTGTTGGTGGTGTAGCTCCTATGGATGTGGGAAGAGTCATAATGGCTCGTGTTTGAAGGGTTCTAATGCATGCTTTGGTTGTGGGGAGCATGGTCACAAGAAGATATATTGTCCGAGAAATTGTGGCAAGGCCCGAGGTGCAAATGCGGTTACATTGGGTAGAGGTGGTCCTCAAGGTGGTGCCCCAAAGAACAACCAGTTTTATGCACTACATGGGTGGAAAGGGATTGGTGAGGTCCCCAATATTGTTACCGGTATGTTGAAAATTTTTGTCTTTGATGTATATGCTTTGATTGATCCAAGTGCCACTCTTTCCTTTGACTCCGAGTTGTTGCATAAGTCATATGAAGTGTCTACTCCTATTGGTGCCTCTATTGTTGTTAGGAAAGTTTATAGAAGTTGTCCTATTTGTATTTTGCATAAGTTGTTGCCTTGTGATTTTGTTGAATTAGAAATAGTAGATTTTGATGTCATTCTTGGGATTGATTAGTTGCATGCCTACTATGCTTCTTTTGATTGTAGAACCCGTAGGGTCAAGTTTCAATTCCCTAATGAACCGGTCCTTGAGTGGGAAAGTCAAGATGTGGTGGTCAAGGGTAGATTCGTTTCATGCATTAAAGCCCTTAAGTTGATTTCTAACGGGTGTTTGTATCATCTTGTGAGGGTTAAAGATGTTCTCCAAAGACCCTTCCATTGAGTCGGTCCCGATAGTAAATAAGTTTTTTGATGTCTTCCCAAATGACATTCCTGGTGTCCCTCCTGAAAGGGAGATAGATTTTGGCATAGACATCCTCCCAGATACTCAACCTATCTCCGTTCCCCCTTACCTTATAGCCCCGGCGGAGTTCAAAGAGTTAAAGGAACAATTGAAAAATTTGTTGGAGAAGGGATTTATTGAACTAGCTAGTCACCTTGGGGTGCTCAGGTGTTGTTTGTAAAGAAGAAGGATTGGTCACTTAGAATGTGCATTGACTACCGGCAACTCAATAGGGTCACTAACAAGAATAGATATCCCATTTCAAAGGATAGATGACTTGTTTGACTAATTGCCATGGGCTAGCTTCTCCTCTAAGATTGATCTTCAGTTCGTGTATCATCAAGTGAGGGCGAGGGAGTGTGATATTCCTAAGATGGCCTTCAGAACTAGATATGAGCATTATGAGTTTATTGTTATGTCGTTTGGGTTGATCAATGCACCGGCCATCTTCATGGACCTAATGAATAGGCCTTTAAAACTTTACCTTGATTCCTTTTTTGTGGTCTTTATTGATGATATTGTGATCTATTCATATAGTAGGGAGGAGCATATGGGGCATTTGAGGGTTGTGTTGCAAAGATTGAGAGAGGAGAAATTGTATGCCAAATATGACAAGTGTGAATTTTGGTTGAAGGAGGTTGCATTCTTAGATCATGTGGTATCGGGGATGGTATAGAAGTGGATCCTAAGAAAATCAATGTGTTTAGAAATTTTCCTAGACCATTGACCACGTCGGATATTAGGAGCTTAATGGGCATAGCGGGTTATTATAGAAGGTTTGTGAATGGGTTCTCCTCCATTGCTTCCCGTATGAAAAAATTGACACAAAAGAAGGTTAAATTTGTATGGACCAATGAGTGTGAGAGGAGTTCCAAATATTGAAAGATAAGATTGTGTCCGCTCCTATATTGTCACTACAGGATGGGCATTAGTGATTCGTGGTGTATTGTGATGGTTCCCAAATTTATTTGGGTTGTTCGTTGATGTAAAATGGTAAGGTCATAGCTTATGCTTCTAGACAACTCCAGGTGCATGAAAGGAACTACCCTACCCATGATCTAGAGTTAGCCGTTGTTGTGTTTGCATTAAAGATTTGGTGTTACCACTTCTCTGGGGTGCATGTGTATGTGTTCACAGATCGTTAGAGCCTCCAATATGTCTTCACACAAAGGGATCTCAACTTGAGGCAAAGGAGGTCATTAGAACATCTTAAAGACTACGATATGAGTGTGCACTATCATCCGAGTAAGGCAAATATTGTGGAAGATGCTTTGAGTAGGATATCTATGGGTAGCTTAGCCCATGCTTATGGTGGTGATAGGGAGATGGCTAGGGAGGTGCACCGATTGGCTAGATTGCAGGTTAGGTTGGAAGAGGTTGGTGAGGATAGTGTGGTTGTTGTTGATGGGTCAAAGTCTTCATTGGTTGATGAGGTGGTAGAAAAACAAGATCTTGACTCCTCCTTGCCTGAATTGAAGGCCTTGGTCAAAGAGGGCAAAGTAGAGGTTTTCTCCAAAGGGAGAGATGGTTCCCTTAGGTACCAAGGTAGGTTGTGTGTACCTTGTGTTGATAGTTCTAAGGAGAAGATTCTTTATTAGGTGCACAATTCTTCTTATTCTATCCATCCCGGTTCCACCAAAATGTATAGAGACTTGAGAGATGTGTATTGGTGGCGAGGCATGAAGAGGGACATTGCTAAATTCTTTTTCGGTTGGCATAGTTGTCAACAAGTCAAAGACAAACATCAAGGCAAGGTGGCCTAACCTAAGACATAGAGATTCCTACTTGGAAGTGGGAGGTGATTAATTTGGATTTTGTGGTTGGGTTGCCCAAGACTACGAAAGGTTTTGATTCCATTTGGGTGGTGGCTGATAGGATAACGAAATCAGCTCAATTTCTACCAGTTAAAACCACATATGGGGCTGAAGAGTATGTAAGGTTTTATATGCATAAGTTGGTGAGGTTGCATGGGATTCCTTTGTCCATCATATCAGATTGTGGTTCACTATTCACATCACACTTTTGGAGGCTTTTCAATAAGGTCTTTGTACAAAAGTTCACCTTAGTATGGCCTTTCACCCTTAAATGGATGGTCAAACTAAAAGGACAATTCAAACCCTTGAAGATATGCTCAGGCGTATGTATAAGAGTTGAAGGGGTAGTTGGGATGACCATCTTCCCTTGATTGAGTTTGCCTCCAACAGTAGCTATCACTCTAGCATCGGTATGGCTTCTGTTGTAGCTCTTTATGGGAGACGTTGTAGATCACCAGTAGGTTGGTTTGAGGTTGGAGAGGTTGCTTTATTGGACCAGATCTTGTTATGGAGGCTCTTGAGAAGGTTAGGATGATTAGGGAAAGGTTGAAGACGGGCCAAAGTCGTCAAAAATCCTATGCCGATGTAAGAAGAAGAGACCTTGAATTCAAAGTGGGTGGTTGGGTTTATTTGAAAGTTTCTCCAATGAAAGGTGTGGTCCGCTTTGGTAAAAAGGAAAAGTTATGTCCAAGATATGTTGGTCCTTATGAGGACTTGAAGAGGGTTAGAAAGATAACTTATGAGTTGCAGTTGTCTAGTGAAATGAATTTGGTTCACCTAGTATTCCATGTCTCTATGTTGAGAAAATGTGTTGGTGATCCTAATGCTATTTTTCCCCTTTATGTTGTGGGCATTGTTGAGGATAACTTGACCTATAAGGAGGTTTCGATTCAGATTTTGGATAGGCAAGTAACAAGATTGAGGAACAAGGAGGTGGTGTCTGTTAAGGTCCTTTGGTGAAACTAACAAATCGAAAGTGCTACTTGGGAGGCCGAAGCTAACATGCAAAAGTGGTATCCTCATCTTTTCCACTCCACTCAACCCTAGGGTAAAAATTCTAAGTCCCATATGTGAATTCAAGTCTTATTGTTCAACCTCTATGTCATTCATATGCATTCATGTTTAAGTTGATAAATTTATGATGATTTTACATTTATGTTTAGGTTTTTAAAATGCTGTTTATATGTAATGTTGCATTCTTGTTAGGGCTAATTTATTCTTGATTATTCTCATTTTGTCCGTGTATTTTACATTCGGAGGCGAATGTTCCCAAGGGGGAGATATTGAAACAACCCCAAAAAGTTCCCAAAAATGTATCTCGAAATGCCTAGAATTTTAAATTCCATATATCTCAAAATCCGTGCATGATATCGAAAATTTGACTTTATATTCTTGTTAAGGGGGGAAAAATTAGGGGAGGGATGGTCTAACCCTGATTTAAGAGCAAATGATTAGCAATTTCAATTTTCCTAATATTTCTTATCCAGAATCGATCCGCGGCAAAACAGCGACGCGCAGCTGTCATCGAATTTGGCCTCCGCAACAGGTTTGCATCACGAACCAGGCGCGAACCTGTGTATTTTGTTGCCAGTGAATTCGATCTCGTTCCAAGGCTTTTTGGTCTTGGACCCAAGTGTTCCCAAATGTGTTTTTACCTATACTTAGCCTTATTTCACCTTCATATCATCCTAAACATTTCCCAATACTCACTCACACACTTAACCATATTTTCAGTCCAAAATTCAAGTCTCAAAACCCTCATCAAAAATTAAAGACTTCCTTCAAGCTTCAAGCCTCCATTTTCAATATTCATCAAGAGCTTCTTCAAAGCTAAGGAATGTGGGTTTTAGCCATTGGGTCCTCTTACCCATGGTTCCCTAATCTCTTTTTTACTCAATTTGCATATTTAAAGTTGATTTTACAATTGGGTTTACTAATATGAACATATCTATGAACTATGTTGAAGCTAGGTAAAGTTGTGATTGCTTTGCTATGTTTTGAGCTATAAATCTTGGATAAAATGTTGGATTTGATGAGGAGTTTTGATGCATATTTCTTGAGGGTGTTGCAAGGTGTTGATTGATGTTTTTACATGGGATTTTCTTGCATGATATCATCTCCAAATTGCATAGTTTTTTACTACTATTTTCACACCCTCTAAGTGTTTGTTAAAATTTCCTGTTATGGTTTCTTGAGGAATTGAAGGTCTAAAGCATGAGATATTATATGGTTGATGTTATGATGATGAAATGAGCTTATGCATATGTTAAATCCAATATAAAGTGTTCCATTAGACCATGCCCAATCTGGGGGCTCTAGGAACCCGGATAACCAAGATGGGGGTTTGTACTCATCAACTGAGGGAAGGGTTTGTACTTCTCCACCAAGTGATGGGGCGGTATCATCACTAACCGAGTTGGGGGTTTTTACTCATCAATCGAGTGATGGGTCCTTCACCACCAAGGTGATGGGGCGGCATAATCACCGATCCAGTGAAAGGTTAGTACTTCACCACCCAAGTCATAGGGCGACATCATCACTAACCTACCAAAGGGTTTGCACTTTGAAAATCTAGCTTGGTCTATTCTACACATATGATATCTTATATGAACATGAGTTATTAAGCATGTTTTACTTTAGCATTGAGCATACATGCCATATTGATATATGATGACTATTGCCTATTGCTATGCATTTAGATTATGATGTCTATCTCTTATTGCATTGCATCCTACCAACTTAGTACATTCAAATGTACTAATGCATACTATTGCCTACATGATATCACCATGTAGGGACCGGTGCTTAAACTTATCATCCTCCTCCTCCACGTGGCTAGATCAATACTATTCAAGCTTGTGGTGGGTCCTCCACTTAGGGGGCCTTAGTCTATGTTGCTTTTATTATGTATTGAGACAATCGTGTTTATTTTATATTTTCACTATGATGGTGAGCCTGGTTGCTTTGTCTTAGTCCCCTCTCTTATCTATGTATTAAAGGTGTTTGTTGGACTTGTTATGTATCTATGTTAACAACCTTAACTTAATTGTTCTTGATGTCTATAATACTTGACTCTTGTCTCTTGATTATGACGTTGTGCAAACTTTTCCCTTAGTTGGTTATGATTATTATTATGATGTTGGATACTTCGCTCTTTTATGTTGTTTCTATTGATTCCGCGACCAAAGATGTGTAATGATGTTCTAAGAGGCTTACTTGGGGTCCTTTTGGGTTCCCTATACGTTTTGTCATATCTAGGCCCTAGGTTTGGGTGGTCACATCCTTTGTTGCAGAAGCAATGTAAATAAGATTCAATGTGATGATAATATAAAGGGAAAGAGGGACTAAGGGAAATCATTCACAATAACTTAGACATTAAAAGTAGTCAATCTCAAAACACAGGCAATCATATTATCCAATAATATCTCTACTTAGTGATAGATTAGGGCCCATGAAAATCCTGGGTTCACACTTAAATAATAAGTATCCAAAAAGTTATACAAGTCTTAGTAAAGAAAAGGCATGAGAGTAAACTAGATGTTGTCCTCGGAGTTGAGGACTCACCAAAGGCTTTCTTCATCAAATCAACTAGCCACGTGGAGGAGGATGATGAATAGGAGTTTCGATCCCTACATCGTGATATCATGTAGGCATAGAGTATGCATTAGTTCTTGGAATGTATTAAGTATGTGGGGTGCAATGCAACAAAGACATAAGCCATAAAAATCAAGATACATAATCATAAGTAATGGATATAATCTCAATATGACATGTATGGTCAATGCTTGTATTAAAAATCCATGTAAACATTCAAGTTGCATACTATAACATACATATGCGGGAGGAGACCCTAACAAACATATAAGACCAAGCAAGCTACTAGTTGGAATCCCAAGGCACGACACCCCACCGGAGAAGGTGTGGTCTACTTGCCAGGGTAAACCATACTTGACCCCACTTTGTGGATAACTTGACGTAGATGGATCCACTACTAATCCCTTTTTTAGGGAAATAATATAATCATATTGTGGCACATAGTTTAGAGCCTAAGACTATATATAAGGACCCCCTGAGTCGAACCCCCACCTTAAGCCTCAATGGTGCAAGTCTAATCCCACAGAATAATTGAAATAATCATATGTTTAATCATAACATGAATAACTTGTAAAGACATGATAACATGGCACGTGTAGCTCATTCTCATACTTTACCCCTAAATGGGCATACCTTATACTCTATGGTAGAAAACAATACATAGACTTGACCCCTTCAAATAGGTACTGCATTTCATATGAGAGTAGAGATTCTAACATGCTTGACTACTACTAGTGAGCTTAGCTTGAATCCTGAGGGTAACATAGTAATCATGGTTGATCCATCAGTTAGGCATAATTGGCTCACAAGAGGGTAGAATTATAGAATAAGGGCTCAAGTTGGCAGTTGAAAATCATAGAAACCCTTCATGAGTTTAATACATACTTGGGAGCCCATAATTTTTATGAAAACACTTGAATTGTAAATCATGCAATAGCCTTTGAACAACATAAGAATACTTGTCATGTAAATTTAGTCAAACATGGTTGGTATATGTACATATGTTCAAAATCATGTAATTCAAGAGTGTAGAACAAGAATGAGTATATTAATTCATTTTGATGTCACTTAAACCAACCCACCAACATTGTAGTAAGACCCTTAATTTGGTATCATGAAATCCATCTCAAAAGTTCACAATAGTTCATAGTTCTCAGAGCTCATTTCATGCGTAGTCAATTTATACTTGATAAAACACAACGCAATTTATATTCTATAATGCATCATAAGAGATACCCATAAAGAATACAACTTAAAATCATGAAATTTTCATCAAAAGAAAGGGTTGCCCTCCATGGTTGAAATGACCCATAGATGAAGATCCACATACCTAAACTTGCAATTTTTGAAGGAAACTTGAGGGAAAATTGAAGCTTAGATTGGCTTCTTAAAATCCAAAGTGTGTTCTTGAGATTCTTGAATTTGAATGGGGGATTTGATAATGGTTTCGAGAGGTTTTGAGAAGGTTTTGTGAATTCTAGAGTTGAAAAATGGCTAAGAATGGAGGATTTCCATGTTTAAATGGGAGTTGTGTTATTATCCAAATGCCCTTAGACGAAACTGGAAAAATTAGGAAAAAATCACATGGGTCCGCGCCCCAGGCATGATGTAGACAAGGCTAGAAGGGCCACTTTGCACTACAGCGCACCCCAGGTGTGTCGCGGCCTGGGCGCGCAGGCTCTCTGTAAATTTTCTCCATTGCTAAAATTTTTTTCGCTTCTAGTCTTCTAATAATTGAGGCTACCTTTTTCCCACTTAATTTTTCCCCCTGAATAGGAATATGAAGTTGGATTTTTGAAATCATGCATGAATTTTGAGATACACAAGAAATACAGTTATGGTCTTTCCAAAGCGCATGAGGGGTGCTACAATATCTCCCCCTTGGGCCTATTCGTCCCGGAATGTCAACGAAACATACGTAAGAGAAGCAATTATGAAACTTCCAGCCTGACATGAATGCAACAAATGCACTTAAATACCATTCTTAAAAAATTTCACACATATGCATCATAAGTCATCAAAACTTTTCACCATAAACATGTATGCATGCAAAAACGACATGAGGGTTGGAGCTTATGACTTGAAAACATAGATAGGACTTAATATATTACCTTTGACTTGAATAGAGAAAAAAGGTATGGATATCATTTGTTCATGTTTGCTTCGGCTTCCCTTGTGGCACTTTCAACTTGTTGATTCCTCCAAAGGACTTTGATAGATGCTACATCTTTGTTCCTCAACCTTTCACTTGCCTATCCAATATCTCTACAAGGACCTCCTCATAGGTCAAATTATCTTCCACAATACCCAGGACTTCTAAGGGTACTATCACTTCGGTTATCAACACACTACCTCAACATAGACTCATGGAAGAATAGATTAACCATACTCATATACATAAGCAACTCCAATTGATAAGCAACTTTGCAAATTCTCCTCGAAATTCTATAAGGTCTCATAAACTTTGGGCTCAATTTCTCCTTCTTGCCAAACTGGACCACACCCTTCATGGGTGAGACCTTCAAGTAAACCCAATCATCAACAGTAAATTCAAGGTCTCTCCTGCTCACATCGGAATAAGACTTTTGTCTACTTTGAGCCATCTTCAATCTCTCCCTTATCAACCTCACCTTCTCCAAAGAGTCCATAACCAAATTCGGGCCTAACAAAGCCATCTCCCCCAAATCAAACCACCAAACTGGGGATCTAGAACGCCTACCATACAAAGCTTTAAAGGGAGGCATGCAATGCTAGAGTGCTAGCTATTGTTATAAGCAAACTCAATAAGTGGAAGATATTCATCTCAACTACCTTTGAAGTCAAAACACAAGGTCTAAGCATATCCGCAAGATTTTGAATAGTTCTTTTGGCTTGACCATGCGTTTGAGGGTAGAAAGTTGTGCTAAGCTTGACCATGGTACCAAGACTCTTTGGGAAGGATATTCGAAAATGAGAAGTGAATTGAGCACCATGATCCGAAATAATGGACAATGGAACCCCATGCAACCTAACCAACTCATGAATATACAACTTCGCATAATCTTTGACCATAGGTCGTTTGAACTAATAGAAAGTGAGCTGAATTTGTCATCCTATCAACAACAACCCACATAGAACCAAAGTGCTTCCTTGTCTTTGGAAAACCAATCATAAAATCAATGTTGATATCTTCCCAAATCCAAGTTGGAATTTCTATTTCTTGGGCTAGGCCACTCGGCCTTTGATGTTCAACTTTCACTTGTTGAAAATTGTGACAACCGGCCACAAACTTGGCAATATTCCTTTTCCTACCACCCAACCAATAAATCTCCCTCAAGTCTCTATACATTTTTGTGGAACCGGGGTGAATAGAGTAGGATGAATTATGGGCTTCTTTCAAAATCAACTCCGTCAAGTCATCAACATTAGGCACAAATAGCCTACCTTGGTACATAAGGACACCATCTCCCCCTTAGGTGAAAACCTCCACTTTACCATCCCCTCACCTAAACTTTCAATTCTAGCATGGTGGGGACAAGGTCTTATTTGGACTTGACCTTTTCAATCAAAGAAGATTTGGAACCATCAATAACTACTAGCCCACCATTTCCAACTTCATTCAACCTAACTATGGACACTCTACTTTGAGCATCGGCCACAATATTAGTCTTGTCAGGATGATAGTTCACACTCGTGTATAATTCTTAAGGAGTTCTAGCAACCTTCATTGCCTCAAGTTAAGATCTTTTTTGTGCGAACACATATTGGAGACTCTTGTGGTCGATAAACACAGCTACATGAATCCCATACAAATAATGACGACATATTTTCAAAGCAAATACCATGGCCGCCAATTCAAGATCATGGGTGGGATAATTATGCTCATATACTTTTAGTTGCTGAGAAGCATATGATAAAACCTTGCCATTCTCCATTGATACACACCCGAAACCAATCCTTGAAGCATCACAATAAACCACAAACCCTTCTAACCCTTTCAGTGAAGTCAAAATAGGAGTGGAGATGAGCTTGCCTTTCAATGTTTGGAAACTCCCTTCACATTCATCGGTCCAAAAAAATTTTGCCCTATTTTGGATCAATTTTTTCAAAGGGGAAGCAAGTGAGAGAAACCATTCACAAACCTCTAGTAGTACCTTGCTAAACCAAAGAAACTCCTAATATCCATCAGAGTCAAGGGCCTAGGCAAATTCCTTACCACCTCCCATCTTTTTAGGATCCACTTTAATCCTACCACCTAACACCAGATGCCCTAGGAATGTAACCTCTTCCAACAAATATTCACACTTATCATATTTGGCAAACAAGCTCTCATCCCTCAAAATTTGCAACACCACTCTCAAATGATTCACGTGCTCTTCTTCACTCAAGGAATAAATCAATATATCATCTATGAAAACACCACAAACATATCAAGGTAGGGTTTAAACACACAATTCATGAGATCTATGAATATTTCCAGTGCATTAGACAAGCCGAAAGACACTACCAAAAATTTAAAATGCCCATACCTAGTCTGAAAAGCCATCTTGGGAATATCACACTCCCTCACCCTCACTTGGTGGTATTCGGACTGAAGATTAATCATAGAAAAGTGACTAGGCCTTTATAGTAGATCAAATAGGTCATCTATCCTTGGTAGAGGATACTTGTTCTTCCTAGTGCTCCTATTAAGTTGTTGGTAGTCGATGCACATTAACGGAAGCATACTTATTCTATTCAAAAACACTAGTGTACCCCAAGGTGATTGCTAGGTCTTATGAAACCCTTCTCCAACAAATCCCTCAATTGATCTTTCAACACCTTCAACTCTTCTAGGGCCATATGATAAGGGGGAATAGAAATAGATTGTGTATCGAGGAGGCGGTGTATACCAAAGTCTATTTCCCTTTAGGGAGGGACACTGACCACCGAAATCAACTCAATGGAAACGACTTTAGACTCAACATCCCTATCCCTTATAAGATGGTAAATGCAACCCTTAGAAATCAAATTTCTAAGTATTAAGACATGAAATGAACCTAACCTTAACCACCACATTATGATTGTCCCACTTAAGGACGGGCTCATTAGGGAATTCGAATCTAACCTTACGAGTTCTACAATCAATAGAAACATGATATGCATGTAACTAATCCATCCCAAGAATAATATCAAAACCGATCATGTCATGTTCATCAAAATAACAAGGCAAGACTTTATGCAATATGGACACGTGACAATCCCTATAGACTCTTCTAGCAATAATAGACTAACCAACGGGGGTAGACAGTTCATAAGGTTCACACAACAATTCGGGACACACATGAAGGTAATTGGCAGAAAAATGAGTAATGAAAGAAAGAGTGGCACCAAGATCTAGCAATGCATACACATCATAATAAAAAACTTTAACATTCTAGTAACAACATTGAGAACCTTATCCACACCTTTCCTTCCTTACATAGCATAGAACCAATTGTTTTATTAGAGCAGCCCCTTGTTGGCCTCCCTTTGCCCTTTGACCCACATTAGTACCTTGGCCTTGAGGGCCAGCATCCCTACCCTTGTTTTGAGCATAGGGGTAATCAATAATCTTCTGGTGCACTTTACCACAACCATAGCAAGCATTGGACTCCCTCAAGAATGGACCAGCATGATTTCTCCCACATTTTTGGCACTTGGGTTAGTTATTCCACTATTGCCACCTTGAACCCCTGGGTTAGACACCCTATCATTAACAAACCTTTTGTTTGGAGCACTAGAGGACCCTTGGCCTTGGAATTTGTGACCTTGTTGGAAACGACCACCATTGCCACCTAGGAAACCACCATCAAATTGAGCCCTCTTAGAGTCTCCACTTCTCCTCTTCCTTAGCATCTCCCCTCAAGTTCTTCGACATATGTCTTGAGCCGAGACAAGTCCATTTTACCCACAAGCATAGTAGTGCGGCACTCTTGATTCACTAAGTCATACTCTCCTAACATAAACTTGTTCATTCTTGCCCTAAGATCGGCGACCAAGTGAGGAGCATAATTTGAGAGCTTGTTGAATTTGAGGGCATACTCCTACATACTTATGGAACCTTTCTTGAGATTCATGAACTCCATCGCCTCTGTCAACTCAATAGGGAAGAACCAGTTGAGGAAGGTATCCTTCAACTCCTCCAAAAGAATGGCATCATTGTTTCCCCTCTCTAAATTCCATTGAGCAAACCAAATTAGGGCCACACCCTTGAGTTGGTAGGCCTCTAGTTCCATCTTCTCCTCCGAATTCACCCCCATGATAGTAAGCACCCTATATACCTCATCAATAAGCTCTTGGAGATATTCCTCCATTTTTTACCCATAAAACTCTAAAGGGGTCATTCTTGTGAAGTCCCTTACCCTTGAGGGTGGAGTAGGACCATGAGGAGCTTGGGCCCCTTGATTCAATTAGTTGGTTATAGAATGGGCCAACATAGTGATGGCATTCCGGAACTCATCTTTTGTAGGCCCTTCTCCTTGAGGAGCTTGATGAGCTGGACCCTCCTCGAGTGTGTAGCCTCTTTGTGGTCTTCCTTTTGGTAGAGACATGATCTAAAAGAGAAAAATAGTGTTTGTTAAGGGAGGAAGCCTTATCTTTACGTCTAGAGCATGACATAGATTATGAAGAAGTGAAACATTTCTTAAATGTATCACAACCTTCTATTTATAGTTGTGGCTTGTTTTACAACCATAAGACTCTACTTGACATGGAGTGTTGGATTTCTAAGGACAATCAAAAACTTATTGTTCTGGTACTAAGTTTCTCATGACCCAAACCTAGGGCCTAAATATGACAAGACGAATAGGAACCTAAAGGGACCCCAAACAAGCCTCTTAGCATATCATATACACATCCTTGGTTGTGAAAGCATTGTAAATAATATTCAATATGAGAATAATATACAGGGAAAGTGAGACTAATAGAAGTCTTTCACAATAACTCATACATCAAAAGAATCAAGCTCAAAACATAGGCAAACTTATAAACCAACAACACCTTTACTTAGTGAATGGGGAGGGGGCCAAGTCACTTCCCAGTGTCACCCTAAAATCATATGTATCTACACTATTATACAAGTCTTAGCAAAGAAAAGGAATGAGAGTAAACTAGATGTTGTCCCTATAGTTGAGGACTCACCAAAGGCTTTTTTTAACAAATCAACTAGCCACGTGGAGGAGGATGGTGAATAGGAGTTTCGATCCCTACATGCTGATATCATGTAGGCATAGAGTATGCATTAGTTCTTGGAATGTACAAAGAATGCGGGGTGCAATGCAACAAAGACATAAGCCATGAAAATCAAGATACATAATCATAAGTAATGGATATAATCTCAGTATGACATATATGATCAACACTTGTATTATAACATCCATTTAAACATTCAACTTGCATAATATAACATACATATATGGGAGGAAACCTTAACTGACATATAAGACCAAGAGAGCTACTACTTGGAATACCGATGCATGATAGCCCACCGGAGAAGGTGTAGTCTACTTGCCAAGGTAAACCATACTTGACCCTACTTTGTGGGTAACTTGACCTAGATGGATCCATTAGTAAGCCCTTCTAGGAAAATAATATAATCCTATGGTGGAACATAGTTTAGAGACTAAGACTTTATATATGGACCCCTTGAGTCGGGCCCCCACCTTAAGCCTCAATCGGTGCTATGTCTAATCCCACAGAATACTTGAAATAATCATGGGTTTAACCATAACATGAATAACTTGTAAAGACATGATAATATGGCATGAGTGGCTCATTCACATACTTAACCCCTACGTGGGGATATACCTTATACTAGAGGGTAGAAAACAATACATGGACTTGACCCTTTCTAGTCGGTATTGCATTTCACATGACGGTAGAGATTGTAACATGCTTGACCCCTACTAGTGAGCTTGGCTTAAATCATGAGGGTTAAATAGTAATCATGCTTAACCCCTCAATTAGACATAATTGGCTCACAAGAGGGTAGAGTTATAGAATAAGGCCTTAACTTGTCACTTGTAAATCATAGAAAACTTTTATGAGTTTAATACATACTTGGGAGTCCATTACTTTCATGAAAACACATGACTTGTAAATCATGCAATAGCCTTTCAACAACATAAGAATACTTGTCATGTAAATTAGTTAAACTTGGTGGGTATATGTACTTATGTTCAAAATTATGCAATTAAAGAGTGTAGAACAAGAATAAGTATATTAATTCATTTTGAAGACACTTAAACCAACCCACCAACATTTTAGTAAAACCTTAATTTGGTTATCATGAAATCCATCTCAAAAGTTCACAATAGTTCATAGTTCTCAGGAGCTCACATCATGTATAGTCACAATAGACATAAATCAACTCATGGAATAAGCCTAAATGGACATTCACTCATAGTCAATTTATACTTGATAAAACTCAACGTAATTTTCATCATAATGCATAATAAGAGATACCCACAAAGAATACAACTTAAAATCTTGAAATTTTCACCAAAAGAGAGGGTTGGCCTCCATGGGTGAAATGACCCATAGATGACGACCCATATACCAAAAATTGAGATTTTCTTGAAGGAAACTTGAGGAAAACTTGAAGCTTGGATTGGGTTCTTGAAATTGAACGTGCGCTCTTGAGATTCTTGAATTTGAATTGGGGATTCAATAATTGTTTGGAGAGGTTTCGAGAGGGTTTTGTAAGTTCTAAAGTTGAAAATTTGCTAATGATGGAGGATTTCACATTGAAATGTGGATTAGGTCTTTACCCAAATTCCTTCGGACGAACCTGGAAAAACTGGGCAAAAATTACACTAGTCTGCTCTACAGGCACAATTCAGACTAGGAGTAAAGGGCCACTTTGCACTACTACACGCCCAAAGCGTGTCGCGGCCTGGGCGCATAGGCTCAATGGAAATTGTCCCCATTGCAAAAATTATTTATTTCTACGGGTCTTCTGAAAATCATGGGCTATGCTTTTGCGTCAATTTTGCCCCTCGAACAAGAATATGAAGTCGGTTTTTTGAAATCATGCATGGATTTTGAGATATGCAAGAAATACACTTATGGGACATTCTAAAGCATGTGAGGGGTGCTACACAATCAACACCAGTTCACCCTAAGGTCACTTGCTAGGCCTTATAAAACCTTCAATTGGTCTTTCAACTCCTTTAACTCTGCCAAGGCCACACATAAAGGGGGAATGAAAATAGGTTGTGTATCAGGGAGGAGATATATACCAAAATCTATTTCCCTTTTGGGAGGAACACTGGGAAGCTCATCTGGGAAGACATCAAAAAATTCATTGACCATCGGAACCGACTCTATAGGAGGGAATTTAGACTCAACATCCCTAACCCTCACAAGATGGTAAATGCAACCCTTAGAAATTAATTTTTGGGCGATAAGGCAAGAAATAAACCTACCCTTAACCACCAAATTATGAACTTCCCAATCAAAGATGGCTCATTAGGAATATGGAACTTAGCCTCTCGGGTTCTACAATCAATGGAAGCATGATATGCATATAAACAATCCATCGCTAGCATAATGTCACAATCTACCATGTCAAGCACAAAAAAATCACAAGGCAAGAGTTTATGCAATACAGACACAAGAAAACCCCAATAAAATCTTCTAGTAATAACGACTTCACCAACAGGAGTAGATACCTCAAAGGGTTCACACAAAAATTCGAGGAACACATGAAACTTATTAACAATAAAAGGAGTAATGAAAACAATAGTGGAACCTGAATCCAACAAAGCGTACACATCATAATCATAAACCTTTAACATACTAGTAACAACATCGGGCACTTCATCCACTGTTTGCCTCCCTTGAAGAGCATAAAATCAATTGTGATGTGGAGCACCCACTTGTTGGCCTCCTTGTGCCCTTTGATCAACATGAGCACCATGTCCTTGAGAATGACAATCTTTACCCTTGTGTAGATCATAGGGACAATCAACAATCTTGTGGCCTACTTTTTCACACCCATAGCAAGCATTCGAATCCACCAAACATTTACCACCATGATTTTTTCCACATTTTGGGCACCCTAGGAGAGTCATCCCACCGCTTCCACCTTTTGCCTTAGGGTTAGGCACCCTATCATTAGCAAATCTTTTGTTTTGAGAATTGGAGGATCCTTGGACTTGGAATTTGTGACCTTGTTAGAAACGACCACCCTTAGCACCTTGAGGACCACCATCATACTGAGCCCTGTTGTTCTCCCCGCTCTTTCTCCTCCTAGGTTTCTCCCCTTGAAGTTGCTTGGAATAATCCATGATTTGAGAAAAGTGCATATCACTAACAAGCATAGTGGTGTGGTATTCTTCATTCACCAACTTAGATATTCCCGACACAAACTTGTTCACCATTGCCCTAGAGTCGACAACCAAGTGAGGAGCATATTTTGAGAGCATTTTGAACTTAATGGAATACTCCCTCACACTCATGCAGCCTTTCTTAAGATTCATGAACTCCATCAACTTTTCCTCTCTCAATTCAATAAGGAAGAACCTATTGAGGATGGCAGCCATAAATTCATCCCGTGGGATAGGATCATTGTTCTCTCTCTAGCTTTCATTGAGTAAACCAAATTTATGCAATGCCCTTGAGATGATAGGCAGCAAGTTCTGCCTTATCCTCTGAACTCACTTCTGTAATAGCAAGCACTTTATATATCTCCCCAATGAATTCATGGGGGTCCTTTTCCGTTTTGGAGCCATAGAACTCTATAGGGTTCATCCTTGTAAAATCTCTCACGCTTGAAGCCGGGGTGGGGGCATGAGGAGTTCGGGCTACTTGATTCAACTAGTTAGTAACGACTTTTGACAACATGGAAATGGCATTTTGGTTTTTGGCATGGGTGACCCTTTTTTCTTGGGGAGCTTGAGGAATCGGACGGGCTGGACCCTCCTTGGGCGTGGGAGCTTTTTGTGCCATTCTCCTTAGATGCGGCATGATCTAAAAGAGAAAGTTACCACCCATTAGGGAAGGAAACCTTGCTTTAAATCTAAAGCACTACATAGATCATGAAGAAATGAACCATTTCCCAAAATGTCTAATAGCCTCATCTTCATAGTTGTGGTGCGCTTTACAACCATGAACAAGACTGTACTTGATATGGTTTATTGGATTTCCAAAGACCATTAACAAACCTAATGCTTTGATACCAAGCTTTTCTCAATCCAGGCCTAGGGCCTAGATGTGACGGCTATTGGGAAACCCAAATAGAACCCAAATAAGCCTCTTAGCATATCATTTGCACATCCTTGGATATGGAAGCATAATTAAACAATAATTTAAGTAACAAATTATAAAGGAAGCGAGAATTCGGACTCAAGCTTTGGGGATGTTATAGGGAAGAAGATTTGAATAAACCACATAATAAATAAAGTCTAAGGTGCAGTTAAGTATAACTCAGGTTATGGGGATGTTTTAGGGACTTGGTACTTCCGTCACAACATCAACAAACAACAGGCTTAGAAGGGACAAAGCGACTAAGGGAAGTCTTTCATAATTATATAAACATAGTTGGATTCAAGCTCAATACATCAATATCCATATCCAATAACACCTCTAGTAAGAATGGAACGGGGGCCAAGACATCTCCTGGGCTCACCCATAAAAGATAAAATCAAAGATTGACATGTCTTAATAAAGGCACGAAAATAAAGTAGATATTGTCCCCATATTGATGGACTCACCAATAGTAGTCTTAAAAAGATTTGTCTAGCCACGTGGAAGAAGAGGATAAATAGGATCTCTGGTCCCTACATGGTTAGATCGTGTAGGCAAAGCAGTGTGCGTTAGTACTTGGAATCTCAATGTTTGTCTCCTCACTAGAAAAATAGTGGTTTACTTGTCAAGGTAAACCAAACTGGACCCCACATAGTGAGTAACTTAACCTAGTTGGATCCACTAGTAAAAGCCCATTTAGAGAAAAATAATATGAATCTATGGTGGCACATAGTTAAGAGATCAACACTTTATAGAAGGATCCCTTAGATGGAGCCCTCACCTTAAGTCTCTTTCGATGGTTAGTCTAGTCCAACGGAGTACTTGACATATTCATAAATTTAATCATAACCTGAATGACTTGTAAAAACATGATAAGATGGTGGGAGTAGCTCATTCATGTTCTTGACCCCTACAAGTGAGCATGTACCTTATACTAGAGGGTATAACAGTTCATAAACTTGACCCCATCTAATGGGCATTGCACTACACATGAGTGTAGAGTTTGTAATATGCTTGACCCCTTCTAGTGAGCTTTAGTTTGTATACAAGGGTAAAATAGTTATCATACTTGACCCCTTCATGAAGATATTATTCACTTGCAAAAGGTAGAACATAGCATAAGGGCTCAACATTTTACTTAAAAATCATAGGAACTATTCAAGAGTTCAATGAATGGTTAGGAGCCCATAATTTATCATATCATGGTTGTCTCTTAAAACATGCAATACTTTTCATCAACATAACAATCGTTGTCCTGTAAATTTAGTCAAACATAGTGGGTATATGTACATATGCTTAAAATCATTCAATTCAAGAGTATAAGACAAGAGAAGAGTACAATAAATTCATTTGGAAATTATTTAATTCAACCCACCAACATTGTATAGAAATCTTAATTTAGGTTTCATGAAATCCATTTTAAATATTCACAATCTTTCATAGTTTACATAGTTCACATCATGCATATATTCAATATAAATAAATCAACTCATGGAATAAGCCTTCAATGGACATTCCTGCTTAATCAATCAATAATTGAAGAATACAAACTCAAATCATGTTTATAAATGCATCATAAAGTTTGCCCATTAAGTATTCAACCTTAAAAATAATGAAATTCGGTAAATTAGGAGGAATGGCTTCATGGGTGGAAGAATCCCCATGAATGAAGTCCACATACCTTTAACTGGAGACTTTCTTAAGAAGACGTTGAGGCTTCAATTGAGTTCTTGAAATCCAAAGAAAGTTCTTGAGATATCTTGGATTTAGATAAGTGAATCTGTCACGACCCAAGCTTAGGTCCTAGATATCACACGATGCTTGGGGAACTCGAAGGGAGCCCAAGCAAGCCCCTTAACATATCATTACACATCATTTGTCCCAGAAACAATAAAAGAACCATAAGAGATAGCAAAAAGGGTATATGGGCTAAGGGATATCTTTCATATCATAAAACATCATAGAGACAAAGAGAGTCAAGGCTCATAGCTTCAATACATATCTTCTCCAACAACACATCTAAACATAGTACTTAGAGGGGCCAAGACAAGGAACCGGGCTTACCCTCATGGTCAAAGCATGCAAATAAAGGAAAGAGAGTCTTAGCATAACATAAGAGCAAAAGACCCTTGGTGTTGAGGACTCACCAACTAGCTTGAGAGTAATCGTACTAACCATGTGGAGGAAGAGGATGATCAAACAAGGCTCCGGTTCTTACATGATAACATCATGTAGGCATAGTGTATGCGTTAGTACGGTTGGATGTACTAAGTACGAAGGATGTAATGCAACAAGAGATAGCCAACATATTTGAAATGCATATTTAGGCAATAAATGAGCATATAGCAATATGGCATGCATGGAGGATGCTTGTAGTAAATCATGCTTCCATAGGATACATTTCATGTGTAGGACGAGACCATCAATAGTAACCAAGGCCTACCACCTCCTTGGCGAGTCGATTGAGGTACAAACCCCTCAACTTGGTTGCACAAGCCTACTACATCCCAGGCGACGCAATTGAGGTATACACCCCCCCCCAACATGGTTTCACAGGCCTACTACCTCCCAAGTGAGGTAATTAAGGTACAAACCCCCCAACAGGGTTGCAAGGGCCTACTACCTTCCGAGCAAGGCAATTGAGGTACATACCCCCAACATGGTAGTTTGGGCCTACTACCCTCCGAATGAGGCAATTGATCAACTTTCAACATTATAGATACCTGTCATGAAATCAACACATTGATACCATCCTTTCATCATCATAAAGTCATTCAAGTAATAGGATATACAATAGATCATCAATGGCTCAAGAACCCTAATCTGGACATTTTATCAAACACTTGGTGGGTGTGCAATGCTAGTGTAAAACTATGCCATTCAAGAGTGAAATCATGCAAGTAAATTTAATATAAAACTATCCATCAACGCTTGGTAACAACCTGATGCAATATACTTCAAAACCCTTCATCAAATCTCAAGGCAGATAAAAAATTCATAGCTCAAAAAATGCTTACACAGTCATACTTTTACGAAACCCTAACATAGTTCGTAGTCAAATTCATGATAGAAGACCCATAAGTATAATCAACTTAGAAACATGTAAATTAGGTAAAAAAGAAACTTGGGCACCATGGGTAAAGGACCCAATGGTTGAAACCCACATACCTTGAGTTTGGAGAATTCTTGATGAAGATTGGAAATGGAGACTTGACGTTTGAGTGAAATCCCAAAGATCCGGATGAGTTTTGGGATTTGAAATTTGGGGTTAAATATTTGTCTAAGTGTTTGAGAGAGTATTGGAGAATGTCTTGTATGATATGAAGGTAAAATATGGCTATGTATAGGTATTTTTACGCATAGGAAGACATAGGTGCAAGACCCAAAAGTCTTGGATTGAGATGAAAAACCTGAACAAAATTAACACCATGGCACGCCCCAGCCACGTCGCACTAGGGGCGGCGCACACAGCTCCCTGGAAATTGTATTTTGGAAATTCGAAATTATGATTCATTTGCTCTATAATCCGGGTTAGACCCATTTCTCAATCAATTTTTCTCTCCTAATCAAGAATACAAAGTCGGATTTTCAATATAACACATGGATTTTGAGATGTATGGAAATTACGATTCCAAGCACTTCCAAGGCACATTTTTGGGAACTTTTTGAGTCGTTTCAATATCTCCCCCTTGGGAACATTCATTCTCGAATGTCAAGGAAACATACATAAGAGGATTAATTATGAAGAAATCAGCCCCAACAAGAATGCATCAACACACTCAATACTATTTTCAAAATCTCAACATAAGTGTAAAAATCACCATTAACATTGTCAATGTAAACATGAATGCATGCATATGACATATAGGGCTGATAAATGAGACATGAAATCACATATAACACTTAGAATTAGTACCTTAGTCTTGAATGGAATGGAACAAATACGGATATCATTTTTGCATTTCCGCTTCTGTTTCCCATGTAGCACTTTTGACTTGTTGATTCCTTCAAAAGACCTTAATGGAAGCCACATCCTTGTTCCTAAACCTCTTCACTTGTCTATCCAAGATCTTGACTAGAACCTCTTTATAAGTCAAGTTGTCTTCAACAAAACCCACAACATCTAATGTGACAATAGCATTCAGATCATCCACACATTTCCTCAACATGGATACATGAAACACT
>JAPFFP010046478.1:0-10957 GCA_026153255.1 Solanum medicagineum
GATAGACACTTGACATGTTGATTGTTATTATTTTGAGTTGATTGTTGTTTCTATATTATTCTACATGTTTTGATTTCATTCAGCTATTTTACAAATTGTACATTCCACGTACTGACGCTATTCGACGCTGCATCATGTTATGATGTCAATACAAGGATTAGAGATCATCAATAGGTGCATTGTTGAAGATCTTGGATGTTCAGCTGATTAGTGAGCCTCCCCTACTTCGGAGGATTCATTATCTTTATTTCATCTTGCTTAGAGAGTTAGAGTTGATTAGCTTTAATTTAATTTGAGGTGGCCATGGGTATATCATTGGCACCACTTGATAGTGATAAAGGCTTCATAGACTAGGGTCGAATGTTGATGTAAGACTTATTGAGCTAGTTTCTTTCTACTAGCCTTTCTATTTATAATATTATTTTGAGACTAGATGAGATGTGCCGATTACTTCCCTTAGTCTTTCACTGATTGTCTTGAGTTTATTGAGTAAATGAATGTGATGAGGACAAGAGTTTGCTTGGGTACGTCTAGGGTACCCTCCCGAGGCATGACAGTGACATTTTTAAAGGATTGTAGTTTTTTCAAAAGGTTTTCAAAAAGTTGTGGCTTTTTGGAAGGGTTATGAATTGTTTGAAGGGTTGTGGTTTTTTTGAAGAGTTGTTACTTTTATGAAAGGTTATGACTTTTTCGAATCGTTGGGATAGCTAAAGTATTGTTTAACTAGAAATGTTTACTTTTGAGTTTTGTTAACGCCTATTGGGTTATTTACTTGATTTTAAAAATATTAAATTATTTAACAAAAATAAATAAAAATTATTTGAGAGTGACAGTAGGTGAGCTAACATTTTCTTATATATATAAATATATGTATAGCAACTAAGTTTCGTTCCTGAAAAATAGTAATCAAGAAAGGAAAATAGCGACAAACAATGATATTTATATTTCAATAATTTGTGCATAAGTTACAATCTTTATATAACCTAAAAAGATGTAATCCTATGATTCTTCTCTTCATGATCTTCAACTCAAGACTTTACCTTGTTCATGAATCGATGAAACACTTGCGGCTCGACACTTTGAGATGAAGACTTCTTTGTATGCAGAAGACTTGTAAATCACCACTAAAGAGCAGGATTCTCTATGTATTTCTGCGTGTCCTTTGATCTTATGAAGAATCTTTTATATAGGTATGAGCTAGGGTGTTTGGGGTACTTTGGTCCAAGTATTTTATGAGATTTGGACCTTGGACCTGAAGAGCATGAGTTTGGCTCATCTTGTTGACTTAATGGACTGACCCAAATATAATTTGGGGTTTTTAGGTCATATAATTTTAATTTGATTGTCAAATTGGGGTTTTTTAAGTCATATAATTTTAATTTGATTGTCGAATCAACCTCATCAACCAATATTTTGACTTGATCAATGCATCACGAATTTAGGATTTGACTCATATTTAATATGAATTTATCAATAAAACTTCACTGCCTACAAATAGCCCCTACTTTGAGGCTTGTCGAGGTGCTTGACTTGTCAAACCTATAAAGACAAGCCTTGGAGTACATGTAAAGCAAGCATTTTTTTCACGTTGTTGATCTCAGGTGTAATGTTTGGAATGACAATGCCGATATGTTGATGTTTTTCAAATTAATACATACAGAAGTCTTTCTGACAATATTCTTGAAACTTGCAAGAAGTTACTTGTCTTTTTGTTCATTTAGCGACCCATTAGATTTGAAGTACTTATGGCTTATGGAGCATTTATTTTGTCATTTTAATAGTTTTATTTGGATCATTGACTATAAGATGACCATCAATTCCATAAGCTTAATCTAGCAATATGAACTCACGATTTCGACATGAAGTTTAGGTGTAGCTTTCTTTGATGTTGAATGCCCTTTTGATAGGTTCTGCTCTAATTTTGCTCGATTACTTCAACAAAATATAAGGATTCCAAACCTTAGCCCCTAATGTAAGTGTAGCCTTATCAAGAGGTCTTTTTGCACTTATATAAGAAACCTCTCAAAATTTTTTGCATTTGACTGTATGAAACGATTTCCACGATTTTATGTGGAAGCACACATGTATATGATTTTATTTTCATGAAATAAAAATTTCCATAATTGTCATTTTTTCATTGCCTGGTGCAGCTGAAAATTTAGGACAAGAAATAAGGTCACGAAAAACCTTATGCCTAGCTTGCATTATTCTTTGATTTCCCAACATTTCATATTGGTTTGATGGAAGATCACATGTTATTTACTTCTTGACTTTCAGGACATTATTTTTCCATGTTTGATACCCATATAAATATACCATAATTTGATCTCATGAAAACTTATCATAATTAGATTTTATTTGTAGTTTTTCCATAATTTGTAGGAATCCTACTTTCCATAGTTATAATTTTCTATAACTCATAGGAATGTGATTGAAATCTCCATATTCTTTATATCTGCATATACTCGCGTATCATTGGTGGTTAAATATAAATTTGCGGCATCATCAAACTCCATTAAATCCATGTTTTACAAGTAATGCCCTTCCTTAACCTTGATTTTCGTCACTTTTTTCCACTACTCAACGCAACAGCGGTAAAAAATTCATATCTCACTATAGGAAAGTATAAATTGTGTGTTGTTTAATTTTTTGAAAACTAGACTTGTGGAGCTACAAGATATCCAAAAACTCGATCAAAAAGCTTGTAAATTTTCTCAGGTAATCTTTTGAATTCAGCCAAAAAATTTGATGAGTTGACTACACTGCCTTTGTGCAGCTTTACGAAAAAAATTATTTCTTGATGTAGGGACATCTAAATCATGTTACATTCAATTTTTTTTAGGAACTAGACTCGTGTAGATACAAAATAACTGAAACTCTGGAACAAAAAGCTTGTGAATATTCTCAGGTAAATTTTTGAATTCAGTCCAAAATTTTGATAAGCTGATTGTACTATCTTTGTGCAGCTTTACAAAAAAAATTATATCTTGACGTAAGAACATCTAAAATTGTGTTCTGTTTGATTTTTCAAGAACTATACTCATGGAGTCACAAAGTATCTGAAAATATTTATTAAAAAGCTTGTGGATTCTCTCAGGTAATTTTTTGAATTCCTCCAAAATTTTGATGATCTGACTACGCCAGCCTTGTGCAAGTTTACCAAAAAAAAACATATCTTGATGTAGGAATGATAAAATAACCAATGGTTTACGTCATTGGAAAGAAGATTCATAAAGTTAAATCATATATGAAAATCACATTTAGATCGTGTCTATGTTGATTCAGTATTCTATCCAAACATTAGCCCTCGAATGACCACGAAAATTTGATGTCGCAGTCTTTGTGTTAGACATAGTCATACAGAATCTGACCTTATTCTTATAGTTCTTTTTTGTAGGTTTTGCATACCATTATATGGCTTTGATCGCGTAACATGATGCAATTTTATGATCATAACACGCCGCATCCTCATTTGGATATAGTAACTGACCAACAAATTCCAAATATCAGTACTAGTTTTTGAGGTTCAACCTAAGACAACCGACATCTTATCTCTCGTCAGTGGGTCTCCTGACGAATCTCTTCACCTTAAAGAATGGTCACATATGTGTACCTAAAATATCATGGAAAACTTCTTGAGTAAGGCTACCAGCATGAAAGGTTCTCTACAGAAATCCACAATTCATCAAGAGGCTACATCCGTTGAACCTTCTCATCCCAAGCAGTGTTTCAACAATTGCAGTACTTCGTCTTCTAGCTTCAGAGAAGTCCACCACACAACTGAATACTAGTAATGAGTTTAGGATGTGCTTCTCCATCACAAGGAGACTTTGGAGTACATTAAGATTTACGATGTCATATATACTTCTTTGTTCACAAATGACTATGAGACATTGTACTATATGCTTTATGTGAGCTTTGGCGGCCATCTACCAATATGCTTTCTACTTTTATTGGGGAAATGTACATATCACTTTAGGACTTAGAGCAATTAGAGGTCTTCCTATCCAAGGATCCTTTTATGACGAAGTCATTCCTTCAGCAAAAGAATTGACCTAGTCAGATGCTCAAGGAAGTTTGTTTCTTCTCGAAAGTTATCTACATTTATTTTTGGCCTTATACAACTTAGCAAAAGGTGATCTCCATGAGGATTCCATCAACAACTGGGTGATGTTTTGGTTCATAGGATCAAATGAATATGTGGAGTCTCTGCAGGTATGAGCCGCAAAGCTAAGGTTGAACCATAATCCTTTTGGACATATCTACGTGAATTTCCTTCCACAGACTGATAATGAGAATGCCCCCTTTGTTAAGCTAGGCATGGAAGTGTCGGTTAGATATAAGACTATCTTGGGAGCATTTCTCACTTGTTGGCTTTGCAAATTTGTCTTTCTAAACAAGAAAGATGGATACATACGTGCTAGTGTTTTCAAAGCTGCAAGTTTGATGGCTCTTACAGAGAAATTCTTTCTGGCAATCCCAGTTCTTGTAAGTATATATCATGGTTTGAGAGACATTTCTACTTCTTCCAATTTGAGTGTGAAAAATATAATTTTCCTATATCTTACGTATATGGATGGCTAGGAGAATATTTTGGGACCCATCATCATGCCAGTCATTCACATTGAATCATACCTTATGCAAGATTTCTGGCAAGAAAATAGCTAAATGTTTTAGCTTTGTTGATGCTCAAAAGTCATTTCAATAGGATGATGCCCGTCGTCTCCATCACTTGGCATTATTACAAGGCAATGATTTGCATCTTATTGATAATGGTCAACTCTTAAATTCATGGAATGAATTTGTCATAAGTCTTCGCTCAAGCTATTTCACCCTTAAGTGTTATTCAAATTTTGTAGTGGATTGCTACAGTCTTATGAGATTTAGTCGACAATGCAGTTTTTGTTAAGATAACCTCGGAGATCTTATAGAATGACCATATGATGGTACTTGTCAACATTAGTTCGTAATTCCACTTTTTGACTCGACACTTCTTCAAAAGTCATCATCTCGATGTGCCCATAAGAAAGTGCTCTATTAATGACTTGTAAGTATGTGGATTGGTGGCCATCAGAAGGCTCTCTATTAATCCTTCAAAAGAAAGTTGTCGTATCATTTTGAAGTATTCAAAACAAGACATTACAACTGTTCCATATAAAGGGGCTTCTAATCAATTGAAAGAAAAGCCATATTCTTCTTCTAAGCCTATGGTAAAGTCAAACCATATTTCACAAATCATCAAGACCTTATCCAAGTCTAAAACTCTTAAGGGGACAGGTATACCTCCAAAACCAAAATTTAGACGCCTCACATTAGCCTTAAAGGTGACCACCGTTGCTTCAAAATTCAACAATGATTCCTATATGCTTCCTTTTCTCAGGTGGTGTTGATCAAGTCACTGCTTCTTCTAGTTCAACAAAGAGTAAGGATTATCACTGGAATTATCCAAAAAGGAAGGCATAAGAGCTAGACTACAATTTTTATGATCTAGACACTAGATACAACTGTTATTGACAATAACAAATTTGTGGATGAGGATCCAAACTCTGCATCGTTGTTTGATTTTGCAAAATGGGTAAAATCCTCTTTTTTCTTTCTTTTTTTCCTTTTTTTCTACTTATACTAAATCTTTTTGTAACGAAAAGTCTGATTGGTCTCTTTTTCTTTTATTTTTTTAGTTTGACCTTCAATATCTATGTGGTGACTATCTTGCTGATTTTATTATTGCAGATATTGCTATGTCCTTTAATGATATTGACGTGGCTGCAAAAAATTCTCAGTTTCTCCTTAAAGAAGGAATATCTCCATCAAAAGTAGTTTTACCTAGGAAGTTGTCTACCATTTCTTTAAATGACAAGATACTTCGTCAAGCAAATGGCACCAATGCGACTGAAGTTACTGCCAATCAAATCAAGCATCCAAAATTGTTCCAACCTTTATTATGACATTGCAACCTATAACTCCACCTTTTGATCAACAAGAAACCATTTTTCATGCCAAATCAACATTTGTTTCTGAGATGTGGGTGCATTGTGTGGATGGATTGCACAATTTTCTTTGGGTTCCTTAGATGATTTTGCTGAGTTAGAATCGAGTATTGCTTCAACTCTTGATGAAATAAAAAAGGTCAACATTATTTATATTTCTACTTTGGAGGATCTTAGTGAGGATTTCTTCAAGTCATAAGTAGAGTATAATGCTTTGAGACCATCAAAGATGACTAAAGAATCACATGAAAAGGCCATTCATGATGCACAAAAACGTCTTGATGACTCCAAATTAGAACATAAAAAGCTTAATGGATCCAGAGGGAAGCTCCAAGTAACTCTAGCGAACGTGGAGAACGATCTAGCCACCATGACCTCCAAGAGAAAGAAGATCATCGTGCTCCCTACTAGACATCAAGAGAAGCTGTCCAAAACTCAAGTGAACATCACCATGACCGAGGGAGAGATTTATACCATTGAGGTAAACCATATCTTGTCTGATGATGAAGCAGAGAGAATATCCAAACTAGTAAATGCGGTTGAGATGAGTCATCAAAATATTCTAAACTTCAAGCCATTTCCATAGTTTTAATTCTTTCGTAGGATTCATTTGTTTATTTACTTGCTTACTATCATGTAGTGATTTATTTTCTGAAGCACTAAATTGGTAACTTATCTTTTAGTGTTAATTGGCTCATCTTGCATTCTCTTCTTTTTTGGGCTTTTTGACTATGTTTTGAAACTCAAAATGGTCATACTAAAATTTCAGCTTTGCATGCCTATGAGAGAAAATTCATAACTCAAAGTTGGGTTGTCGAAATTATGAGATTCTTTTTTGTTGGAAAGATAACTTCTAGAACTTTAATCTCTACAAAAAATCACATCCTTAGGATTTATGAATTCGTACATGTTTGCCGTTGATGTCAATTTAAATATGGTATGCTTGATTTTTCAGGTTCGTACGCTTGCAGAAGAAAATTCATAATTAAAAATTAGAGCATCCAAATCATTAATTTTTTTTTTGATAAAAAGATAACTTCTCAAACTTCAATTTCTTCAAAAATCACAGCCTTATGATTCACAAATGAGTACAGATTGTCCTTTAAAGTCAGCATAGAATCTGGCATGCTTGATTTTTCAGCTTCGCGTGCTTACAAAAGAAAATTCATAACTCGAAATCGGAGCGTCCAAATCATAAAATTCTTTTTGTTAGAAAGATAACTTCTCAAACTTCAATCTCTTCAAAAGTCACAGCCTTATGATTTATGGATTAGTACAGATTTGCCTCGAAGTCAACTTAGAATCTGGCATGCTTGATTTTTGAACTTCACGTGCCTACCGAAGAAAATTCATAACTCGAAGTTGGAGGATCAAAATCATGAGATTCTTTTTTTGTTGGAAAGATAACTTATAGAACTTAAATGACTATGAAAATCATAGCCTTAGGATTTACGAATTGGTACAGATTTACCATCAAAGTCAGCACTGGCAGGCTTGAATTTTCAATTTCGCATGCCTAACGAAAAAAATTCATAACTCGGAGTTGGAGCATCGAAATCACGAGATACCTTTTTTTTTGGAAAGATAACTTCTAGAACTTCAATCCCGGTGAAAATCATAGACTTATGATTTATGAATTTGTATAGATTCGCACTCAAAATCGGCTTAGAATCTGTCATGCTCAATCTTTTTCCAACTTTGTGCGCCTACCGAAGAAATTTCATAACGCGGAGTTGGAACATCATAGTCATGAGATTATTTTTTTATTGGAAAGATAACTTCATGAATTTCAATCTACATAAAATTGCAGTCATAGTCCATATGGATTCATATGAGTGCTTTGTTGAAGTCAACCATGCTGTTCAGCTTTGCATACTCTCCTAAAACAACTTAACTTATACTTGCAACTTTTGACTCATCCTTCAGTTACCCATTTTAATTGTTTTTATCATCATAATAATTGTTTTTGGAATCATCATCTGAAGTAATGACCCAAACTTGATGGTGTTTGAAACAACTCGCAACCACCCTTGATTTCTACCTCTTTCAAGATATAGACTTTTCTCCCTTCCTTCTGAAGCACAGATGTATTGAATTTCTCTCAAGAGGTAAAACAATGAAATTCTCTTTAGGATTTACTGTAATCTTTGTAGTTAGTTACATATGGCTCCTCACTTAATATGATGATCATATAACGACGTGTATCCCCTTTTTTTTAACTCATGTGACTGGTCCTAGAATAATAAATACTCTAAGTTGGCTATATGACCTCAATGAAGAGGATCAAGTCATATAGTAGTTCAGAAGATGAGTAAAAAAATTTCTTTTTTCCTAATTTTTGCCTAGGCCACGTCTTTCGAGATTTTCAACCTAGCGGACGCATTTTTATTTTTGGGTGCAGTACGCAGTTTATACTCTTGCGGGCCAGGAGTATGATGCATCTTTAAGGTTAGTGTTTCTTTAAGAGCTTTCTATGAGGGGACTAATCCGCAAGCCATCTGCATCTACAAGCTTGTAAGCACCACTTGAATAAGCTTCTTCGACGACATATGGACAATCTGATTTCAAGGTGAACTTGCTTCCCGATTTATAAGATGTAATGATTGGTCTTCTCACTACAAGGACCTGATCACCAACTTGGAAGGAACTGGGGCATAAACTTTCATTGAATGCACGAGAAAGACGAGCCTGATAACATTCAAAGCTTTGTTGTGCTTCCAACCTCTACTCATCGAGAGCTTCTAACTCTTTAAGGCGTAGTCAAGCATTTTCCTCTTCAGTAAGTCCTTCTTGGATGGCAAGACACAATGATGATATTTGGAATTCGGGTGGAAGGACAACTTCAGTTCAAAATATAAGAGAGTATTGAGTTGCTTAAGTTGATATGCGATGAGCAGTCCGATATGCTCAAAGGACTTCTTCCATTCTATCATGCCAATCTCTCTTAGATTTGGAGATAACCTTCTTTAATATGTTGCATTAAATCTTGTTAAATGCTTCAGCTAGTTCATCTAAAGCAAAATAGTATATTGACGAATTAGGTTGCTTGAAGCAAAAAGGCTCACAGATCTTGTCTATCAATTTTTTGGTGAACGGCTTTACATTATCTGTTATTATATAACTAGGAATGCCAAAACAATAGATAATGTTCACCCTAATGAAGTTTTCAACATTCTCCTTTTTTACTTCTTTGAGGGCTACAGCCTCAGCCCATTTTGAAAAGTAATCCGTTGTTGCCAAGATGTATATGTGGCCTCCAGAAGTTTTAAGTAGTGGACTAATCACGTGTAGTATCCAAGCATCAAGTGGCCAAAATGCAACTATTGGATATAGTAATTCAGGGCTGGTGCATAAATTCGCATGAATGATATGTTTGACATCTTCGAGCATAATACAAGCAATCTTTCACTGTTGTTGGCCAATAATATCCCATTTTGTTTATGTGAAAGTGTAATTTTGGACTAGATTGATATGACAGACAAACTCCATAAGTGGTTCTTGCATGGCCTGAGCTGCCTCGTCTTCTCCCAAATAACGCAAAAGTACTCCCTTAAATGATCTTCGATACTATAAGTATTTTTGTAGTAAAGAAATTAAGGAATATGATGATGAATTTAGGTCATTATTTTTAGATCTTCTGGAAGTATTTTGTAGCACAAGTGATCAATGATAGCTTGCCACAAATCAACTTTCTCAACGTTAGAAATTGCTACAGGATGTTTGAGATTGCTCTCTTCACCCTCATTCTTATCCTCCCTTGGGTGGTACTATCCATTTTTGACCAATAGTAATTTGTGCTTAGTTGGGCAAATTCATGTAGAAGCCAAAGTAGCTAAGGCATTAGCTTCCCTATTTTCTTTTCTTGGAACATATTAAAGAGTCACATCTCTAAGCTATCCAATCAACTTCTGTGCATATTAGGAATGCAACACTGGCTTCTTGACTTTGTAGTTATCTAATAATTGATTAATCACCAATTCAGAGTCCTAGAAACGTGTAATTGCAATTGTTTTATATCGACCGCTATTTCAAGCCCAAGTATCAATGCTTGATATTATGCAACATTATTGGACCAACATTGCATCAAGGTGAAGAAATACGGGTAGATCTCCTCTTGTGGAGTGACAAATATCACCCTATCACTTACTCCTTTATTATGTGAGGCACCATCAAAATACATTTTCCAAGTTGGTTGAATATTAGCAGCCATCGCATCTTCATCTGGCAGTTCATCACTTAGCTCCTAATCATCAGGTATTGGACGATCTACTAAGAAATCCACTAATGTTTGTCCTTTCACTGCCTTTTGAGGAACGTATACAATCTCAAACTGATGAAGTTAGAGATATCATCTTGCCTGTCGATCGTTGAGGACATGTTTTGGCATTACAAATTTAATAGGATTTTCTTTAGAAATAAGATGGAAGACGTGAGCTTGAAAGTATTGTTTCATTTTCTGAATTGAGAAGACTAGGGCTAGACATAACTTGTCAATCGACAAGTACTTCAACTCATTTGGCATCAGCATCCTGCTCAAGTAGTAAAGATAATTTTCTTTCCCTTCACCATTCTCTTAAAATAAAAGTGCCCCTAATGATCTTTCTTGAGCTAATATGTATAGTACAATGGTCTTGCAAGAATAAAAGTTAGTAAAACTGGCGTTCTTGTCTAGTAAGTCTTGATGCTCTTGAAGGCAATGCTGCAAGCTTAGTCCCACTCAAAATGAGTTACCTTTTTCATGAGGTGACTGAATGGCTGGCACTTTATGAATCTCCCAAGATATGCTGTCTTCCTTTGAACACTTTTCAATTCATTGATGTTTCTTAGTTCATCCATTTTCAGAATCCATCTATTTTGACGTAATGTATTTCTATACCTAGATGTCGTACAATGAAGCAAAGGAATTTTTCAGAGGTAACTCTAAATGCATATTTTAAAGGGTTCATCCTAAGTTGATACCTTCGTAGTAC
>JAPFFP010046480.1:0-10956 GCA_026153255.1 Solanum medicagineum
TTTTCAGCTTTCTTCTTCACTTAGTTGGGCCCAATTTGTTGAGTGTGGTGTGGTGTCTTTGGGCCCTTTTTATTATAATTATTCGGATGAAAAAAATATAGCCCATTTATGATGCCAAAACATGGGCCAAAGTTATACCCTTAACACAGACTTTTTTCATAATCGAACTTGAACAAATTAACATCGAGCCTCGTCTCCTTTTAGCTAGCAAATTTAAGCTAAGAAAGTAGGTATCTCACCTACTGGCTTCTAAGTCCTACAAGCACCTTAATTCTCTTACTTCATTTAAGGCCGGAACCTCCTTAATTTGACACCAAACATGTATACCCTCGACCCTCTTAAGTGTTAGACGCACATATAACCCATTAACACGAGCTTCAAGCACTTTTAAAATTTAGAGTCAATTTGTCCAAACCACGTCATGTTTCATTTGCATTGTGCCAATATTGTAAGGTGTGGGGTGTTACAATAATTTATTAACGAAATTAATTATCTATTGTTATACTTACCTTATTTCACATGATAGATATAAAATCCACCTATAGGGATTTCATGTGAAATTTTATAATTAAATCATGAAGAGGTGCCTTCTATCTCAAGTCCAAGACGTTATTCTATAAACTAATTATTACTCCACTAATGTAATTTTTCATTACTCAATATATTAGAAATATATTGACTCATAAAAATGTTTAACCTCTTAGTCAGTTAAAATATAAATTTAATAATAATAATTATATCGAGACCGAGAGTATAAGTTCATATGATGGGCATGGGAAGTCTAATGCCCCAGAACTTGTAAAGAAAAGGCATACAAAAAGTTGACCTGTAGCAAGAGCTGCAAGAAGATAGATTTGTATTGATACTTGTACGGACTATGATGGGAACCATGACTCATAAAGGTAGTCCATGGAGGGTAACCATAAAATTGGTAGGACACGGCATGTTTCCACGATCGGTGAAAACTTACATGGATAATAAACTTGTCCACAAATATGATACCCAAAGGTCCCGATATCTTACTTTGTACGAGTGGTTGTATGGATTGTATAGACTGGTATGGCTTGTGATCCTTCTTATAAGTTAGCCTTCTAAAACCCTAGCCTCTTTATTCTATAGAAATTTATACGATTCATGGTATGATGTACGGATCCTATAAGTGCACCGTGAATCTGAAATACTCCCAAAACACCATAAGAATATGCTTCAGAAATGTCCATAATTGTAATTTCCATATATCTCAAAATTCGTGCATGATATCAAAAATTTGACTTCATATTCTTGATCAGAAGAAACAATTGAGTTGGAAATGGGTATAACCCCGATTTTAGAGGACCCATAGCGAAAAATAATTTTCACAAAATTTTCTTATCCATTATGTATCCGCGACCAAACTGCAATGCAGACTGGGCGAGGATCAGTGTAATTTTCTCCTTCACAATGGGTCCGCGTCACGGACCAGACACAAACCAGTGTATGTTTTTTCTTGGTTTTTCATTTTGGCCCAAGGGCCTTGGGGTCATAGCCCTATGCCCACTTATGTGTAAAAGTACCTACACTTAGCCATTTTTCAACTCTATATCACTCAAAACCTTTTCAAACCCTCTCCAAGACTCAACTAAAATATTCCATCTAAATTCAAATGTCATAAGCTTAATTCCAGATCTCAAGAACTCCATTCTAGCTTCATGTTTCCTTCAAGTCTACATCAAGAAAACCCAAGTTTATGGTATGTGGGTTTCATCCATTGGGTCCTTTCATCCATGGAGCCCAATCCTCCTTTCATGAAAATTATATGTTTTCGAGTTGTATCTTCTATGGGTATCTCTTATTACGGATTTTGATTATATATTATGTTGAGGTTTTATGAAATGTTGATTGATTATGCATGTTTAACTAGTTCAAGCCTATACTATAAATTGGTTTTGTCTATTGAGACTATGCATGTTTTGAGCTATGAAACTATCATCTATTATGAGATTTGATGATAGATTTCAAGGTTTCTTACCTGAGGGTTTTACTATATGTTGGTGGTTGATTTACATTGAGTTTTTTGATATCATTTCATTCTTGAATTGCATGATTTTGAACTAGTATTACACATCCACTAAGTGTTTGATAAAATATCTTGACAAGGATTCTCAAGTTATTGATGAACAATTACACCGTTCATAAGTCAAGTGATTTTAAGATGATTAAGGGATTGTATGTATGCATTGAATTCAGAAAAGTATCAATAGTGTTGCAATTGACCACACCTTGTTTGGAAGGGGGGTGACATGTCCAATCACCCTGTTTAGGGTGTTACATGCCTCAACCACCTTGTTGGGGCCATGATATGCCCATACTACCATGTTAAGGGGTAGATACCTCGACCATCTTGTTGGGTGGTGACATGCCCGTACTACTATGTTGAGGTATATATACCTCGACCACCTTGTTGGGGGTGACATGCCCATACTACCATGTTGAGGGGTAGATACCTCGACCACCTTGTTGGGGGGTGACATACCCATACCACCATGTTGAGGGGTGGATACCTCGACCACCTCCCAAGAGGATGACATGCCTTGGATTCCAAGTAATAGTTGCTTAGTCTATGATTATGGTCTCTCCGCACACATATACTATGTTCTATACAAGTTATATGATTTACTAGCATGTTTTACCACAAGCATTGATCATGCATGCCATATTGATATTATACTTATCCATTGCTTATGATTATGCATTTTGACTATGTTGGCTTATGTCATGTTACATTGCATCCTACATACTTAGTACATTGAAATGTACTAACACATACTCTATGCCTACATGATGTTACCATGTAGGAACCGCAACACCTCTCGATCATCCTCTACGTGGCTAGTGAGATACTTCAAAGACAAGCTTGGTAAGTCCTCAAGTTCGAGGACACTGTCTTTTTTTCTTGCTATTTTAAGACTTCTTTGTGTTGAACATTTGATATTATAAGGGTGAGCCTGGAAAGTGTCTTGGCCCCCACTCCATTCCAAGTTAGAGGTGTATGTTAGATATTATGATGCTATTGTATTATGAGCTTGACTCTTATGCTTTGTTTATATTCAAGACTTCCCTTAGTTCCACTTTCAAATTTATATATCTCTTGTTGTTGTTTACTTTACTTCCACGACCAAGGATGTGCGATTGATGTGCTAAGAGGCTTGTTTGGGTCCCTTCGGATTCCCATTCACCATGTCACATCTCAGCCCTAGGTTTGGATCGTGATAGAATCTGCCCATGAGTTATTTTTTAAGGATATTTTGGATATTATTTATTCTTTTAGTACACAAGGCTAAATCGTGTTGGTCTATTCTAAGTGGGTATAGTTTATTTTCTATCATCCTAACCACTCATTCATTCGTCTCCCAACCGAATTATAGATTTTTCTGTATAAGAATCTTCTCTCAAGGAAAGATCAAGATGAACTCTAGGGTTCTTCAAGTAAGTCTCATTTTTTCAAATTTTAAGCTAGGGATTCACTTGAGGTATGTGATAAGTTCATCCATGGATCTCTTATCATCCATGAAGTCCCAAAAATAAACTCAATTTTACAAGTTTTGATTGATACCCATACTAGGGTTTCTATGATTTCTTATGGGTTCTTGCAAATTGCACTTAATTCCTCCCAATTGATCTTACTATGCATGATTGAAGTATAATTTCATGTTTTCAAGACCATTTACATAAACGCATTCCATGCAAGTGTGATATGATTATGAATTCGACTATATTGACATACATGAAATAAGATTTTAAGGAAAGTACGAATTTAAAGTTCTTTCGAAAAAAGTACTATTGTATTTTCATGAAATTTAAATTTATTTCTAATTGAAGCATTCTTATTATGTCATGACCCAGACTAGATCCTAAAAGTGACAGAGGGAATGAAATTTAGGACACTAAACAAGCCTCTTAGCATAAGCATAAAAAGATAACATAAGAAACCATAAAAAATGAAATGCAGAAAATATGTTTTAAAAAATATTTTTATCATGGCAACAATATCAAACCAAAATCTGAGAAAAATACTAAATAAACTGAACAATAACCAATGCAGCAAATACCCAATAGGCTATCCACTAAAATGACTCTCAGTACCTCCCTTCGCACCCATACATCCATATATCTCTTCTTGAACATAGTCCTCAGTAGCTATTACTATTCAACCCCCATTCTGTAGCGACTAACACTCAATTCTTGGTATAAACTGTAACAATAGCCAACCAGTGCATATATGTCATAAAGTTCATGCTACACAGCATAGTAGTCAGCCCCAACCACAACTAGCCACTCACAACAGCCACAATAGATCCGGGAATATCCCCTCAAAATATATTCCACCAAAACCTCCCTTAACAATGTCCGACTATCCTCCAGTATAACAAAAACACACTGGACTACCTGTATCTCATCTGAAATATACTGGCTCAATATTGATATACAGAAAACAAGATATATAGCATAATAAGCTAGAGGTAGGGCTAACTCTGATGCAACCGATCCAACTCATTTCAAGATCTCAATAGGGATAATATATCGGGGCTATGCTCAGCTCACCTTCCAACCCGCATGACTTCTCTTAGGGGACACCCTCAGAACTGCTCTCCTCCTAATCTCAAGCTATACCAATTGGTGTTCATGGTCCGCATAACCTTGAGTGCCGACTCTAAGGTGTCTTCAGTCTATCCTAAATACCCCAGACCCTGGCTAAGGCATCCTGCATCAAGGTTATATCACATGAGCTTGGCTCTGCAGACTTAACCCAGCCAGTTGTAGTATGACATCGGTACCCACATCACAGAATCAAGTCAATCTACCTCTGAGGCATATGAAAATTGAGGCAATCCAACAACATTACTCAACTCGTGTATCACAATCCTAAAAAATCATTATACGAAATTGCCTACTAATAAAAGAGACCCTCTACTACAACGAGAACCGAATCAGGGTAGATGAGCCCAAATTCATACTCAAGTACATGGCCTGTCACACAAATATATAAGCGAAAGGGAAATTTAAATCAAATACTAAAATGGGTGACTAGCATATGAAAATCATACATGTAGTAGCCTTATCAAAACCCTGGGCCTCTACCATGTTGGGGCTGCATAGTCCTGGCGCTGTTGGTCCCCAACTCCGGCGCTACCTCTATCATAGCCTCGTTGTATCTTACAAGTCCCATGGAATCCTATTGAAGGCTATACCAGTCCCCTCACCGGTCATCCCTGTGACCCTGGTTCGGGCCCCTTCCTCTATCACCTAGTGGGGATGCTGATCTGGTAGCCTGAGGCTACACCTGTGACTTTGAACTCTCGAAAGCCTCTGATGCAATGGTCTAGTGCCTCATACTTAAAAAAACACCAAGCTCTACTATGCTGCCTATGGAAACTAGTATCACTAACCCCCAAGGCTCTAAAACTCTGACCGACTGCATCCGATGGCCATGCCTAAACCCGCTGTGGCAATCCATCCCTCGTTCCTCTAAATCCAAATTGATATCCCTAGACACATCTCTCTTGTTGCGCCCATCTGTCGCTACCCCCTCAGGCCTCTCAACCGAGCTACTCCTTGGGTTATTCATATTCGATTAGAGCCTACACTAGAGGAACGATACTGGACTGGCTAGCCCTAAGTCCAACTATCAATTGCTCGAGAGCCGCTCGTACCTCTGACATGATCACAAAGGGGATCGAGAAACCAGGTCGTCCTAGCTGAGGGAGAGCTGGGGCATGATGTCTCGGCTCACCGAGCTCTGAGGATTGCTCCCTGTATAGGAGAAATGGTGCAACCCTACCCCAAGCTTGAGTTCGTGCTCTACGCACCGTATCTACAAGACATAAAAAAGTTAGATTCTCAGAATTCTAAGTGGTATTGAAAAGATTGCATAATAAGAATCAACAACACAGGAAGTTTGCTAAACATCCCATATTTCCTTGGAGATAAGTCATGGATGTCTCCGTACCCATCCATAAGACTCTACTAGATGGTAGCTCTGTACAACTGAGAGTAGAGAACCTTATGCTCTGATAACAACTTATCATGACCCAATCCCTAACATTATAGCGCCCGTCAAACCTACCCACAAGCAAGTGAACCACCCAACCTAGGGTACCTGTCCTAGCTTCTAATCAAGACTACAACCAATACAACAACATAATAATTGAACTACATAAAACCTGGAAATCCACTGTATAAAGCTACGATAAACAAATACATATTATGATACATAATAGTTAACCAAAAAATATAATATACAACCCGATAGTGCTCCTACAAATAGATATTACTATAATACAAGGCTTGAGTCTGAAAGCAAAAGAAGGTCATCAAAAGAAGGAGACTGTGACGAAGCCAAAGATACTAGTGCTCACTCATAAGAAGACTCCTGTGCTCCTGGATCCCCAAAAATCTGCGGCCCAACTAAGACTTAGACATACACCATGGGAAGATGCAAAAGTAGAGTACCAGAAAAATGCACCCAATAGGTATCATTGACCTACTGAGTCAATTAAAACCTATCCAAAAGAGTCAAGTATAAAGAACTATATTAGTTTTAGGAAAATTGAACCTCATATCAAAAAACAGCAACTCTGTGATGCGCCATCATGTTACAACACTCTTTATGCTTAAAACGTTGAATTATGTATGCTTGCAATATGATGTTTGTGGGTTTGTTATATTTTTGTGTTTATTTTGCAGGATTTGAGGGTTGGCATTGATTTTGGGAGGAATATACAAAAGGTACTTTTTTTTGAGGATTCACGAGACCCTTTACGGGCCGTAAGGGACGTTTTTGTGTACAATTCCTTTAAAGGGTAGATATTTGAAGTTTTGTCTACAAACATGCAGATAGGTCGTGATACAATTTACAAGTCGTAGACTAGGACTCATACCTTGAGGATCAGAGAAAGAGGACTTTTTGAAGTTTCATCAAATGAAACCTTGTACGGGGCATAGAACATTTTACGAGTCATAGAGTGGTATTCTTGAACTCAAGTTTAGATTTGCAGCAACAAAGTATGAAAGCCTGATTATAGGCCATAAAACACTATACCACCTATAGTGCATATCGTGAACCATGCTGGCCAAGTTATCCTATTTTTTTAGTACTTGTATTTTAAAAATTATAAATAGGTTTTTAGGTTTATTTTCATAGAGTGTTCGGAAGAGTCAGCTATTTTAGAGTGACATAGAGTAGAAAACAATAATGGAGAGTTAAGAAACACTTCTATGCTTTAATTTCGCCCTCTAATTATAACCTTGTGATTCTTATCAAAGTTTGGATTTTCTTGTGCTTAATTCAGTTATATAAGTGCTGTATTATGTTATTCCAATTCTAAGTCTCACATCTACACAAATCATGAGTAGCTAAATTCACAACTAGGGTTTTGGGGACCATGACGAACTAACAAGGTAAAATTGGATAATTCATAATCTTGAAAAGTGTGCATGCATGCATTAATCTCTTTGTTTTGCATGTTTTCTAGTGGTTGCCAACGTTAGAACCCGTCTAGTGCTACTGACTAGATCAAGGTTGTAATAAATAGGAAAAGAGATTAATTAACAATCTAATCAACTGATATGGGCCAAAAGGAGGTTGTACTGGGATAATAGGTAAGGGTTAGTAATGTCACACTACAGGGATAGACCAAATCACATAGTGAAATTTGCCTCTAGCCTAGGCCAAAGGGTTTGGTGAACTTAACTTATCGTTCTACATGCTACACCCTAGAAAAGAATTAGGTTATCCAGTGATACTAAGTTAGGAAATCGTGGGGAATACAATACCCTAGTTTCTTTCCATATTGGTCAAATTCTTATGTTAGTTAGGATTGCTTTTTAGATGTTATTACAAACCCCCCTTTTGGCGAGATAAGTTGATTAGTAGGACAAATTGCATAATTGAATTCTCCTTAGTCTACAGTATTCCTTTGGGTTCGACCCTAACAATTGTTAGGTTCTAGTTCTTGATAACGATCGCTTTAGCCTAAGAAAGGAGGTGTAGCTTGGGCGACATCAAGGTTTTGACGCCATTGCCGGGGAATACAACTAGACTTGGTTGATTCAAGTAATTTGGGGAATCAATCCTTATTTCCATCATTTTATGTTTGTTGTTATTTTCTTTCATTCAGGGTGTAAGTGTAGTGTATGCTTAACACGCGAAGTTGAGGCATACCCTTGACTCCATTTAACCCAGAGATCTAAAGAACATTGAGAAGAATGGACCAAGATAACGCCAACAACGCAACAAATGCAGCTCTAAATCAAATGAGAATGAAAATGCCAACAAAGACAACGTACCTCCTCTTGAAGATCTTTCTCCACAGCCACATGACTTCAATGTCAAAGCTTAACAATGGAATCAATATCGATTAAACCCTATGGCTATAGAGGTGATTGGGCTGTTACCAGAACTACTAGCTGACAGAAAGTTTATGGTTTCGAGTGGGTTGCTTCAGACGCTGCAAAATTATGGGTTGTTAATGAGCCTACCATCAGATGATCCTTATATCTATCTACACAATGTTGCATTTGTCTGCAAGAGTGTGATAGGAACATAGAATTTGTCTATGGATATTGTAAGACTTCGTGTCTTCTCATTGTCTTTGACAGGCAATGCAACACTATGTCTATCTAAGATCCCAAAGAGTTTGATCACTAGTTGGGCTGAATTGTAGAGGGCCTTTTTGGAGAGGTAATTCCTGAGATCGAAGAACCTCAAGTTGAAAGAATAGATCAATAAATTTGAGCAACTTCTGAGTGATTCAATCAGTACTACTGGAGCGGTTCACTAATTGCTTGAGGAGTGTCCCAGACCACAAGATTGTTGATGATGCCTTAGTGGAGATCTTCTAACGTGTCCGTGATGAGAATAGTCAGGTCTGTGCTGATACCATTATAGGGGGCATGTTCTTAGATCAACCATTTGCAAGGATTGCTGAAAGAATGGAGAGAGAGGTCAAGACCAATCGTGAATAGGGGCAAAGAGATAGAGCATCTACTAAAATCTCATGCATTATTAGTATTGGTTCGGAGCAAGCTAAAATGAATGAAAAGATTATGCAAGAGATTTCCTGAATCCATATATGTATGGGAGAGATGATGAAGCAGAATCAGGAGCAAGTCAATACAGTTGTTCATCAGTCTCCGAGAGCACCCATGTATGATGATCCCTACTATGAAGAACACTTGTTTTATTGGTGATTAGATAGGGGTTACCTGACCAACGTCCAAAGATCCAAGTAGGACTATTAGCGCCCAGGTCAAGGAAACCAAGGTCAAAACTTCAATCACGATGGAGCTTTCAGAGAAAACCACTGAGGGTACTATGAAAGGAATTGAGGCTAAGAAAGATATGCAGATTGGGGCCGCGGAGATTATTACAGAAATGGTCCCTATGTGCCACCACACAACCACGACACCGGTGCTAGTAGTTCCAGAGTTATGGTGATATTTGACCTCCTATTGAAGAAAGCTGAGACACAAGATGAGACTTTGAGAGGGATGAAATCTCACATCTCCAGCATTAATCAGAAAGTCGAGTCTCATTCTGGTGCCATCAAATAACCTAAGCAATAGTTGAATTAAGTGTCAGAAGGGTACACTGCCTAACAACACAGTTCAAAATCGAAAGAATGAAGGGCAGTGCATGGCGGTGACTATTCATGGTGCCAAGAGTACCATTGGTCCTCCCATGCTAGTAGAAGAGGATGATGTTTGAGAGGAGAAAGTTGGGGTCAAAGATGCGACTATTGGAGATGATCGTGGAATGTATAGGGTGAGTGAGGCTGCAGATGTGCCACAGAAGCTAAAGCCTTTTCCTAGACCTCCTCTTCTCTTCCTTCAAAGAATTAAAAAGAAGGAGAAGGAAGGCAAGTTCAAGCACTTTCTTTTTATGCTAAAATAACTCTCCACAACATCCCTCTCATCGAGGTATTGAAGAATATGCCAGGGTATGCTAAGTACATGAAGGAAGTGGTTACAAAGAAGTGCACTATGAGTCAAGAACTCTCCTAAGAGCTTCAATATTGCAGGGCAATTGCTATGAGGTCCTTGTTCCAAAAGCAAGATGATTCTAGATCTTTTACCATACCATGCACTATTGAAGATGTGGAGTTCGTGAGGGCATTGTGTGATCTAGGTGCCGCCATTAATATAATGCCCTTTGTGATTTATAAGAAGCTAGGACAGGCTGCCCCTACTCCGACGAGTGTGTAGTTGTTGATGGCTGATTTCATGGTGAAGAAGCCTGTGGGGATACTGCATGATATGCTTGTTAATGTTGAAAAATTCATACTCCCCATAGAATTTGTGATCCTAGATTGCAAAATTGACTTTGACATCCCAATCATCTTGGGAAGGCCATTCCTAGCCACTGTTTGACCACCAGTAGAAATGGAAGTTGGTAAACTCTAGTTTACATTGATTGATGAAGAAGTTGCCTTCAATATTTATCAGTCAATGAAGAGGCCAGATGATATGAATAACAAGGTACGGGAACTTGGTGAAGTTTGAGTAGCCAAGTTGTCCAAGTCGTGCCGCGATAATAAATCAGGAGCTTCTTAGCAGGCAACCGAAGGTTTCTGATCTAATAATTGTAGTCATAGCTTGTTTTTAACTTTTATTTTTTGTATCTTCATTGTAATTTTTGATGTTGGGCCGGTTGTATATAGGGTAACAGTGTGATCCATGAAGAATATGCAAGTTCATGGCTAAGTTAGCCATCCTTGGCTGAAAAGGCATCAAGAAGTGCCTCTATGACTGGTTTTACGGACCGTACAATACTCTACGAGCCCTACACCATCTTGTAGACACTTTTAGCGAGCAAAAGGTTGTGCATTCCAATATACGAGCAAACGTTATGGCCCATAGATACAACTATGGGTCGTGAATGGGGCTTGTGGATCCAAGGTAAGTTTTTTGAGTTTGTGA
>JAPFFP010046481.1:0-10955 GCA_026153255.1 Solanum medicagineum
ATGCGTGTATGTGTTATTGTGCTTTCTGGTAGCTGCTGCAGGTGTGGATAGGGTATAAAAACAGAGGAAACTCTGCCAAAATTTCGGTAGAATTTCGGAAGCTTATCTTGGGGTTTTGTGATGTGATAGTGGGTTGGGTGCCTAATCAGCACAAATCATGACTCCGGGGTTGGGTCGTGACAATTTTCACTGTTAGGTGTTTCAATGCCCAAAGCTGAAGTTGGTATAGATATGTTGACTGCAAATGAATCTGGTATTTCTGGTCTCGATACTTCAAGCGATAATGGTGCTTGAGTAGGTGTAGAACTCAACTTAGGAGGAGATGTTACTGGATTTGCTTTCCTTTTTCCAGAATATCTACTTGGTCCACCTCCTCTGGGTGCCATAATCTGCAATTCAAAGCTACATGTAGATGAAATAGTAACATAAGCTGAATAATATAATTATAACAAGAATAAGTAATTACTTGATATATCACTCCAATAATAAATGCCTCTGAAAAGTTAAGAACAAGTATCTATGTATCTGGACATGAAAGATAAATACATAAACACTTGAACGGAAAGAATATTATTCCATCACTGTTCAAAATGCAGTTCCAGAATCACCTACTTCCTGACACATAATGACAATGAGGTATAACATTTCAAACAAATAACTTGAAGAACTGTTAAAACAAAGTACAGAGCTAAAATAAAAGTATGAAATTGGTGAAATCTAAAATCTAAAACTTTGTCTGCAAGATATAAAATCTAATGGTAATAAAGTAAACTTTATATTATGTTTTGTCACTCTAACGCTCTTGTTTGAAGAGGTTGGAGCACTTCTACTCTATTCACTGTCGCTTGTTTCATATGCCTCGTCATCCTCATTATCATCATCTTCATCTAATTTGAATTCATCATGAAATCCTATCCCATCATCTAAATTATCATCCTCATCTCTTAAGTTAATCAATTCACCACTTAGATCATTTCGGGCAACACTTTCTTAGTCAGGTACCACATCAAATGTTAAACCATCTTCATCACTTTGGAATGGCTCTATAGCATCTTCTGAATGTGGCTGTGAAGATGATGGTGGCATATCTACAACACCTCGAAGTTTTGTTTTGCATACAGCCCAACAATCACTCTTATCACGTCGTAAGATGGGATACAAGGCATAATAAACTTGAGTTGCTTGCATTTCCAAGACAAATGGTTCATACTTCTTCAATTTTCTTCTATGATTGATATCCACAAGTTTATATTGTGGATAAGTCTACATTCCTACCTTTGGTGTGGGATCAAACCAATCACATTTAAATAAAATAGTTCTTTTTATTGGCATACTACCCTTGTACTCCAATTCAAGAATATCAGCAAGCACGCCATAATAGTCAATGTTATTTGCACAGTAATTGATTCTTTAATGCATACACCGCTGTTATTAGATGCTCTAGAAAAACTTTGACTTTTAGTGTGAAATTTAAAGTCATTGACATAATAACCAGTATATGGCTTCGCTGATCGACATGGACCTTCTGCAAGGGCCTTGATGAATTTATTCTCAATGTAGAGTCGAGCTTGTTAAATAAATAAAAATAAGAATTTCTCATAAGCAAAGTAAGTAAAAGTTTGTGGAAAGTTTTGACGAACGAAATCAATAAAATTCCTGTAGATCACATACAAACAAATGATATGTAAGTTCTTTTGATAATTTTAATGTATAAATGAATTCAAAAGCTTGAAATCTTACTCCACATATAGTTGTACGTCTATCCAATTTAATAAAATATAGATATGAGCTGCATTAAGTTCTTCTTCTGTTAGATATCTCAGATTTTGCTCCCAAAATCCATGACCTGGATAGGTCAATGTAGATAGATTACCATTCTGTCCATCATATTCACCTATACCAACATCTTCATTCTGTGGCATTTCCTATGCTTTGTGTAAACATGAGGCTCGAAATAGTGTGAATAGAATGATGAAGCTTCCTCAATTAAATATGTATTGCATATAGATCCTTCAACAAATGCCTTATTTCGAACATTGTATTTATATCTCCAAAGATTTATGAAAATATCACATAAGCTCAAGTCGCTAGTCACTCATAATACTGAAAAATAAAGTACTTGAATCATATAAATAACATCTTACCTCTCAAATGGATACATACATCGATATTGTACCAATCGACCTAGTCTTGATTCATAAGCAAGATGCACAGTGAGACTTTCCACTGAATCAAAGAAGCTAGGAGGGAATATATGCTCTAATATACAAAGAAGTTCAGGTATTTCTTGCTGACGTCTTATCATATCCTCTTAACGCACTACTGTAGAAGTGAGATCCCTAAAGAAAAGGCTCATCTCAATAAGTGCTTCACACATTTTTGTTGGCAGTAGCTCACGAAATGCAATAGGGATCAATCTTTGCGTGAATACATGACAATCGTGGATTTTAATACCAAATAACTTGTGTTTTTTCATGTCCACACAGTATCCCATATTTGAGATATATCCATCCGTAAATTTCAAATTTTTCACCCATTCACACAAAAGCTTTTTTGACTCTTCTTTTAGTGTGCGAATTGCTTTTAGATATTCACCACCACCAACATGTAATTCAGGGCGTCCACAGAACCCTTTCAAGTCTCCTCTACATTTGGGAATATCCTTTGTTTTGCCATCTACATCAAACACCACGTTGAACACATTCTCAAAGAAGTTCTTCTCAATGTCCGTTATGTCTAGGTTATGCTGAATTAGATTGGACTCCAATATGGCAAATCCCAGAATATACTCCTCTTCTTCCAACCAAAAAACTTGCTAATTCAACAATTAATAATATCAGCCCCAAGTTCTGTTACTTTTTTTAGTTCCAATTCTTCTATCTCCTTTAAAATATCTTATCGTACTGGGTAAGGAAGCATGGCGACCACTCTATTCTTTCTAAATGTGTTCTTATCCTTTCTATATGGATGATCCAAGGGTAGAAACTTACCATGATTGTCAAACCAAGATTGTTTATGACCTTTTGTCAAAGTAAAAGCATCTTAATTCTCCATGCAATATGGACATGCGAGCCTGTCTGCAGTACTCCACCCGGACAACATTGAATATGCAGGAAAGTCACTTATTGTCCACATCAAAAAATTTTGCTTCTTAGAGATATCATGTGTGTTGACACCTATATTCAACATATTCTTCAGTTCATGAATCAAAGGTTGCAAGAATACATCTAGTTGCTACTTAGGATTCTTCGGCCCAAGAACTATAACAGACAAAAACAGGTATTGCTCTGTCATACACATCCAAAGAGGCAAGTTGTATGGCGTCACAATTACTGGCCAACATGAATATTGTTTTCCAGCTTGTCCAAATGGCTGAAATCCATCCATACTTAGCCCCAATCTAACATTACGACTTTCCTCTGAAAAAGATGGATACGTATTATCAAAGTATTTCCATGCAGGTGAATCTAAATATTGATGGATCACACCTTCCCCTATTTATGCTCACTGTGCTATCGCATGTGTGCAGCAGTTGCTTCGGAAGCATACAGTCGCTGCAGCCGTGGAGTAAATGGAAAGTAATACGTTTGTTTAAATGGTACAAGATTTCTCATTGAAATAGATCTTTGACTAGTAGGGTTGTACCTAGGATGACTACAAGACTTGCAATATACAAGTTTACTGTCCTCTCCCTAATGAATCATGCAAGCATTTATACAACTATGAATTTTTTCAACCGGCATGTTCATTCCCCTCATTAACTTCTTAGTTTCATAGAAAATTTTTGGCATCAAATTGTCAGGAGGAATCAACTCATTCACATATTGACAAATGTCGTCAAAACATCTTTCAGATAGGTGATGTTCAGTCTTAATGTGCAACAAATGTGCAATAGCTGATAATTGAGAGTGTGTTTCACAACCAGGCAACAGTTCTTAATTTGCAGCATCAATCATATCATAAACCTTTGTGCATCAGTATTAGTTGATTCTTCCATATCATTTAGATCAAATGAGGGACCAGCAGCCTCTTGGACCATCCTGTGATATGAAGTAGTTGGTCCAGGCTCATCAAAAGCACCAACATTCACCTGTAGGTTGTCCACAATATGTTCCCAGTTGTACATCATTTAATTTTAATCTGTTTTACTTATAACCTCATTTTTTCCATGAAAGTACCATATATGATATCTCGGTACAAAACCATTACTTAATAAATGTCCATGGACAGTATGAACATTTTCAAAGCTCCTATTTTAACATTTTTTCAGATTACATGGGCTCTTTAATCTCCCACCATCTCTCCCTTCTTGACTACTCATAGTAAACTCAATAGATTGTTCTACAACCTTTACGAATTCAGGATCATACAGACATCTAGTTAACCTTTTATACATCCACTAACGATTTGAACTCATTTTACTTATAAATCTTCCTTTCTGATAATGTGAGCAGAGTCAATAGCATGATAAATATAATAACTAGATATTTCAAAATGATAAAATTTATAATTAAAGTAGAGAGACAACTATTTTCACTTGGCCTTAGTTGCAATAATATTGTGCTTTTCCTTATTTCTTTTTAGTAGCTTAGTTTAGTCAATAATTCACAAAACATGTACCTCAACATATGAAGGCAATAAAAAAAGTATTCTACTACATCTTTCATAATTTTAAATTTTCTTAACCAGCAATGACGAAGAATGAGAAAAAATGCAGTAAAGATCAGATGTTCCTCTGCGCAAAAGGCTTTATTATTTAGAATTGTAATTTGAAGGAAAGCTAGCACAAGAAAAATAAGTTTTATGCAATTGGATGCTCAAAAATAGTAAACCTAAGAAAATTCTTGAAACCCCTTCACAACTATCTCAGATAAACCTGCTTATCAAGGGGATTCAAAAATAGAAGTTCCTCGCAGGGGATGTTCTTTAATCTATAAACAATCAACCAAAACTTATATAAACAGTGTATACTAACCAAGAAAATAAAGTATATTATAAGAATCTACAATTGACTTATCAACTTTTAAAATAATAACTCGATAAAGAATACTTACCGCTTAGCTTAAATGATTATAAAACAGAGAGTCCAAGAACTGCTGATGAATTGTAAGTGCATATATTTGGGGGAAAATGAAAAGATTCAAATAAAGTATTAATATATGAACGTGGGAAATAATTGAGGAAAGAAAAAAACTGAATAATGACTCGAGTCTGTTTTCTAGGAAGGTAGAGGTTTAGGCGGTAAAGTTTTAGTTTCAACCTACAACTTTTTTTTCTTTAGATCAATATGGATGAATTTTTCCGCAAAATCATTTTAAAAAATCATTTTCTTCGATACAAAGTATAAACTAAGACCAAAAAAAGTGATAGGTGATATTTTTAAAGATTTAATATCTGCTAAAATAATTAATCTTTCAAATTATGAGATGTTAGATTTGCACAACCAATGCATATGCCTAATCAAAGAACCAAGATTGCAGACGTGTTTCCAAAAAGTAAAAGCAGATGAGGACACAGAATTGTTACGTGGAAATACTAGGCTCACAAAAGGTGAAAAACCAAGACCTGTACCTCTACAAAAAATTTTCCCAACTTCACTAAAACAATGTGAGCCTCAACAAAAAAGAATTACAAGTTCTTATTGTTATATGAAACAATGAACTTCAACTAATTCTAACAACACACACAAACCTCCCAAGGTTTATGTTCCCCTAGCCTTCGAGTTGTCCTCAACTTGAAGACCTTTCCTAACTTCAGTTTATATATTACTGAATTTAGGAATACATCAAGACACAATGAAATGGAAAGAACTTCCTTGACTCGACTTAATGAACAAACAAATTTGACAAGTGTTTCTTCAATGATCAAGACTCTAATTCTCAAACCTGCGTTTTTGCTTTCTGCCTCGATGATTTCTTCTCCACTTTTTCCACCATTTCATCATGTATGCCAAGAGTTCTTCTAGATCTTAGACTCCTTATCCTCCAGTGACTCTTCTTATAATAAAGTTCTTCATTCGATAGAACTCTATCATGTCAATCTCTTCCTTGTGTCCTTGTTGAACTGTACTTCTTTGAAGCTTATCCCTTGTGACTTTATCCAATTCATACTTGTTGCTGACATGTCTGAAACTCTTCAAGAACCACCATAAGAGAATTCTAATTGATCTAGTTGTTTCATATCTTTTATCCATCATCAAAACTGTAGTGTTCTGAACATATTCCTCCTTTTTGATAATGACAAAACTCTTGAGTATGGTCACCTACCCATCCACCCTGCAACAACTAAGAGAGAACATATAGAATGAAATAGGTTAGAGTATGGGTTATAAATATTACATAGAACTCAGAATAACTTCTCCCTTTTGGCATCATCTGTAATACCCCACACCTTACAATATTGGCACAATTCAAATGAAACATGACATGGTATGGACAAGTGACGCTAAATTTTTAAAAGTGCTTGAATCTCGCGTTAAAGGGCTATATGTGCGTTTAACATTTAAGAGGGTCGAGTGAATACATGTTTTGTGTCGAACTAAGGAGATTACGGCCTTGAATGAAGTAAAAGAATTGAGGTGCTTGTAGGACTTAGAAGCTAGCAGGTGAATCACCCGCTTGCTTAGCTTAAATTTGTTAGTTAAATGGAGACGAGGCTCAACGTCGAATTTGTCTAAGTTCGATTATGAATAAAGTCCATGTTAAGGGTGCAACTTTGCCCCATGTTTTAGCATCATAAATGGGCTACATTTTCAGCCCAAGAAGTATAATAAAAAGGGCCCAAATACATCATAACACACCTAGCAAATTGGGCCCAAAACTAAGTAAAAGTTGGAAAAATAGGCAGCCCAAGTCCATCAAGTTGGTGCTCCAAAAAGGCCTAAGTGTGAGGGCCAAGCTGGTGGATAACCAGCTTTATAATGTGTGGTATGAGGTGGTCAAAAATTCAAGTGAAGTTCGGCCAAAGACCTCTTTATAAGAGGCTCCAAAGCAGCTCCACAATTCATTCTCAACTTGCACACAAAAAAAAAAAAAAACAGATTTGTCTTCAAAGTTCTCTCAACTTTTCTTCACCTTGTGAAGCAGCTAAACAACTCTTCTAGGGTTCTTATACAAGCCCTACACTTTGATGATAGTGTAAAGTAAGTGTACACATGTGTTTAGTATGGTTTTATTATGAAAAATAAGAAGTATATGCTAGTATGTCTATGCTGGAAATTCTGAGCAGATTCGGTTTTGAGAATTGTTGCATGTTTCCCTTTTGTTTTAGTGATTTCCCTATGGTTTGTAAGTTGTATTATGAAGAGAAATTGATGTTCTTAACATGTTTTGAGTTATAAACATAACCCTAAGGTTGCTGCCCTGATTTTGGTTTAATTTACAAGCGCGTTTTATCGTGTTATCTTAAACGTCATGTTGATTGGAACTTGCGGGCGGTTGTATATAAGGCTATTATTAGCCTTGGTCCTTCATGACTTATTAAGTGTTGTTACAAGACTATTTTAGGTCTTTTTATATGTGTAAATGTTGCTGGAACAGTTTGGTTAGAGTTGGAATAGGTTTGGAGTAGTCAACGTCGAAATGTAGCAAAGGAAGGTAACATTATGCTGTTCATTCTTAGATTGTGTGGAATTGTGATATGTTGCACTTAGTGGGCTGTTGAAAGACTATTATGGCATTGAAATAGGCTGTACATGATGTGTACATGCTAATGTGTATGAGAAAATACGATTAAGGAGTGAAAAGGTTAAAGGAATATGCTCGGGTTTATAAACACCCGCTTGCTGCCCGTGTATTGTTTTCTTATGTGATTGGATTGCCAAGGTGTATCTATTGGCTTTTAATGCTAATTTTATCCCTTACTAAATTGTAGATAACTGTTTGAAAGAAGAGAAGGTTGTTTCGATATAGTAAAGAGGTCATCCAACGAGGTATGTAAGGTTAATTGATTTCGTATCACTTGGCATGAAACATAGATCTCTCATTGGTATATAAAGGCACTTGCCAACTCCAACACAACTATTAACCATGTCTCCTTTCTTTCACATGTTTATATAATTCCATACATAGTTACATTCAAACCTGCATAGATACTTTGACACCAAGTTACATGAGTTCCTGCTACAGAATAAAGTTCACGAGTTGTTCCATTTCATATGCATTGCATCATTTGTGTAATGTACTCTTTTCATTGTCATATTGTCTTATGTGATCATCCCCATGTCATATGTTACATATACAGTCTTACAGCTCCCATATTATGGCCACCAAAAGAACTTTCTCAAAGGTAATTGAAAGATAAATATGCAGTTTTGATGGGTGTAGCCCGAGGGAGTTCAAGAAGAACCTAGCATACGGACGATCCTGATACAATATACAATTGTGATAGGTGGTAGCCCGAGGGATAAAGATAGAACCTAGCCAGGGACGATCCTATCAAAGGGGGGGGGGGGTTAGCTCGAGGGGTTGAGTATAACCTAGCCAAGGACGAACCCAACACAGTTTCACCACTGATCAGTTGGTCATTTGTATTACAACTGTGCACAGATTTTACAGTAAAGGTAAAGTAATATAAAGAACATAAAGTGCATGATCCCACAGTGCTACTAAAGGTGGTCTCTTACGCTATATCAGTGTACAGTTTCACTTGAGTTGTTATATCACATACTGTGTTCCCTGCCTTACATACTCAGTACATTATCTCGTACTGACATCCCTTACGGGGGACCTGCATTTCATGTTGCAGGTACAGGTGCTAGTAGATCTCCCCAGTAGGAGTACAAGATATTCAGCTGCTGTTACCAAGCTCCAGGTTGCTTCGGGGCTTTGTATATGTCTAGAGCTTATGTGTATATTGTAAAGTTAGCTGAGGCGGGGCCTGTCCCAACCCATGCAGATGTTTCTCTTTATTTAGAGGCTTTGTAGACTATGTAAAGCAAAGTGTAGTCATGTCTCGTATTTTAGACACCGAGGCCCCAACGGCCTAGTCATATGCATTTGCTTTTGGCTTGTTATCACTGTTTATCTGCTTTAAGGCATGTTAAAGGTAGAAATCACTTATAATATGTACAGAAAACGCATAGTTACAGGTTGGTTCTCCCGATCCTTATCGGCAACGGGTGCCAGTCCGCCCTAACGGGACTTTGGGGCTTGACAGAAGTGGTATCAGAGCGGGTCGTCCTAGGGAGTCTACAAAGTCGTGTCTATGTAGAGTCTTGTTTATCGATGTGTTGTGTACCACATTTATAAATAGGATTCTACTTGGCATTTAAGAGTTGTTACTTTCTTTCCATTCTTTAGATCGTGCCATAAAGTCAAGTGTAATAGGTGCATTATGTCTAATTCTAAACTATTTTGTACAGCAAGTATGCCAGAAACAAGGCAGAATAAAGGTAAAGGGAAGGGAATAGAAGTGGTGGTTGGTATACCCAGCCAGGTGAGACAATGAGATGAGGTTCGAGAGGAGTCTTTATCACAGACATCTCCAACTCTTCCAGTCCCCGATGAACCTGAGAGTAGTGAGATTCCTCCAGAACCACCTATTAATGCCACTGTACAGGATTTGAGAAATGCAGTCCAACTATTGACCCGTACAGTTGCTAGTCAAGGTCAAAGGCAGGAAGGTCTGGTTATGGGTACAATTGTTACAAATAAGGCAGTTGGTACAAGAATACGTGATTTTCTTAATTTGGACCCTCCATCCTTCACTGGGTCAGATCCTAACAAAGACCCCCAGGACTTTATTGATCAGATTCAGCGTACCTTAGATGTTATGCATGTCAGTGGTACAGAAGCAGTTGAGTTAGTGACATATAGGCTGAAGGGTGTGGCTATATTGTGATATGAAGCTCGGAAGCAATCTAAGGGTATAGATGCACCTCCAACTACCTAGAAAGAGTTCAAGGAGGCATTCCTTGATCACTATTTGCCATTGAAGATCCAAGAGGCCCATGCAGATCAATTCCTGAATCTTCACAGGGGAATATGAGTGTGAGGGAGTATAGCCTCCAATTTAATTCCCTTGCGAGGTATGCTCATAATGTAGTTGCTACAATGGCAGATAGAGTTCATCGATATGTAGATAGGTTGGATACATACCTGGTCAGAGATTGCACAATTGCTTCCTTGAACAAAGATATGGACATAGCAAGAATGCAGGCTTTTGCACAAAAATTAGAGGACCAGAGACAGAGGAGAAGAACACAAGAGTTGGAAAGGGGGCAGGCCAAAAGAGCCAGATCTACAGGGCAGTTTACACAACCCCAAAGTGAGTTTAGACCTCGGATTTCTAATAGACCACCTAGGCCATCATCCTCCTACTCGGCAGTTAGTGCTCCACCGCAGTTTCAGGGGTCTTGAAGTAATCAGTCTGGTCAATGAGGTGAAGGGCAAGGTGCCTGGACAATCGGTTATTCGGCAGGCCAACCAATGACCCAAGAAACCTTGTAGGCAGTGTGGAAGAAATCATCCTGGTATATGTCGTGTTGGGACAAATGTTTTTTATTGGTGTGGTGTGCCAGGGCACATAATAAGAGATTGCCCGAGGAGGCATATGAGTGGTATGACACAATCTACTGGGTCAGCTATTGCATCATCATCATCAATTCCTCCAGCAGGTAGGGGTTAGCAAGCACCTATGGGTCGTGGTAGAGGTGTTAGAGGGGCAGCTAGCTCTAGCGGGGTCCAGAATCGGACTTATGCTCTGGGGAGTCGGCAGAATTTGGAAGCGTCACTTGATGTGGTCATAGGTACATTGTCCATCTTTTCACTTAATGTATATGCATTAATTGACCGTGGTTCTACACTATCATATATCACTCCACTAGTTACTGAAAAGCTTAAGAGAGTACCCAAATTATTGAAAAAACCATTTGAAGTATTTACACCAACCGGTGAATCTATTATGGCTAGAAGGGTTTATTATGATTGTGTAGTAACTGTTTGTGACCATGACAC
>JAPFFP010046482.1:0-10955 GCA_026153255.1 Solanum medicagineum
AGGAACCACCAAGTGAGAATTGTCCTTTCATCTTGGGGACATTTCTTAACATCTTTAGGCTAATTATCACCATATTCGTATCTTTGATAAATCTAACTTTGAAGCTCTTCATTCATGATCATCAATCATAGAAAGATTTACTTCAAAACTGGGTGGGTTAGGCTTTATCGTGGAACAATCATAAATCACATAAGTCATAAGGAAGATTTTCTTTTAAAGGAACATCAAAAATGCCCAACCTTAATCACGTCGAAAATGATTGAAATCTTCATCATTAGTCAAATTTGCATATATACATAGCAAAATAGTAGTTGAGGTTCATAGATATTATTTAATAATATCAATATCATGAAATCATCATATACGTGCACATTAACTTGAGGAACTTAAAGAAATGGTAAAATGATTAATAAGGAACTTTTGGGTGGAAGGGTACCCATAAATCAACCCGCATACCTCAAGGAAAATAGAGAGAAACAAAATTGAAGCCTTTGAGGAAGAAACCTTGGAAACCATAGCCTTGTTCTTGAGAGCCCTTTTTGTCTTAGAGAAATTTGAAATTGAAAGAATGAGAGAACGAGGGATGATTCTAGGGCTTAAAGGATGATATAGGTCCCTTTTCCCTTACAGAAAATGACATAGTTTAGGAATAAAAAGGATGGGAGTGATAAAACTGCGCCTCATTAAAATTGTTGGAATCAACCTACAAGACCCCGATTACAGGTCGTAAGATGATCCACGAGCTATAAGTCCCTTCTTCTGAAAACACATTTGAAATTTCCTGAAAATTGACTTTGCTGGACTCCACGAACACATGTTACGGGCTGTCTGATAACACATAACTCACCTTTTAGAAAATTTCAAATTTCCTTTATGTCTGGGGTCATGCTCACGCAACCATCTACAGGCCATAAGGTATCCTACGGGCCATCACTTGGTCTGTGGGTTACCCTACACTTGAAAAATTTTCCCCTTCCAAAAATTCTGTATTTAAGAATGAAACGTACAAGCCTTATGTCCACTTACGAGCAGTAAGTCATCCCCATAAACCAGACTTCAGGTCATTTTTTAGGCCAACTTTTCTTTACTCAAGGCTCCTAAACTAAAGGTCATTACAATATCTCCCCCTTGGGTAAATTCATCCTCGAATGTACTTAAAGGCAGGCTCTAAAGAGTAAACTAGTAGCTAATGACCCATTATGCATGCAATAATGCAAATTAAACATCATTTCTTTAAAAAATCGGATTTCATACTTAAAACGTGTCTCAAAACCATTCATAAACACCAAAATGAGTGCATACATCATGGAAAACTAAAATGCATGGAGTTTGAGGTTTTTGGAAGAATTTCTTAATACATTAGGCTTAAGTAAAATAGAATAGATGTGGCTAATACTTCATCATATCCGCTTTCACTTCCCATGTAGCACCCTCAACTTGTTGGTTTCTCAAAAGCACTTTAACAGATGCAACTTCCTTGTTCCTTAGCTTCTTCACTTGATGGTCTAGAATTTCAACTAGTACCTCTTCATAACTCAAATCCTCTTCAATGTTCACATCACGCAAAGGAACTATGGAACACGAATGAATCAAATGTAACTTGTTGGGTAGATCTAACTCATATGCCACTTTCCCCTCTCTTCTCACCACCTTATAAGGTCCCACATATTTAGGACTCAATTTCCCTTTCTTATCGAACCGGAGAACACCTTTCATAGGAGACACCTTCAATTAGACCCAATCACCATCTTGGAACTCAAGTTCCCTTCTTTTCACATCAGAGTAGGACTTTTTTGGCTTTGGGATGTTTGCGATTTCTCTCTTACCCTTTTAATTTACTCCATAGCATTCATCACCAAGTTCGGTCCTATTAGTGCCACCTCGTTGGCTTTGAACCACCCGATGGGCAGCCTGTATCGTCTACCATACAACGCTTCAAACAGAGCCATCTCAATACTTACATGAAGTTGTTGTTGAAGGCAAACTCCATAAGTGGAAAGTGGTCATCCCAACTCCTCTTAAGTTCCAGCACACAAGCTCTCAACATGCCTTTCAACGATTGAATAGACCTTTTGGCTTGCCCGTCGGTTTGGGAGTGAAAAGTCATACTCAACTTCACCCTAGTACCAAGTCCTCTTTGAAAGGATTTATAAAAGTGAGAAGTGAATTGGACTCCATGATCGGATATAATGGATAATGAGATCCCATGCAAACTCACCAGTTCTCAGATATACAAGTGGGCATTGTCCTCAACACTGAATATAGTTTTGACCAGTAGAAAATGAGCTGACTTTGTCATGCAGTCAACTATAACTCATTGATGTTGTCCAAGTTACACCTCCTTTTTAGAGGATAAAGCAGTCGTTGTCAAGATATAAAACGTAACCAAGGTTAGGGTTGAACCCACAGGGAATACGTAGGCTTAAGAAAAATTTACCAATAAGCAATTCGAGTAGTTAACTAACTCATTTCCCCGAAGAGGGAGGGTTTACAAAAATCAATAATTAAACTAAACTAACTATCATGAGAGATAATCAATAATAGATAACAACTAGGGTATCGTGTTCCCCATGATTCCCCAACTTAGTATCACCGAATTACCCAATTCTTGTCGAGTATATAGCATGCAGGACGGTAATTTAAGTTCATCAAGCCCTTTGGTCAAAGGTGAGAGGCAAATTTCACTATCTGACTTGGCCTATCTCCATAGTATGCAATACTAACCATTACCTATAAGTGCTAGTATAACCTCCCCTTGGCCTAATTCGGTTGATTTAGACGAGAACACATCAATTGAATCCTGTTAATCAATCTCTTTTCTTATTCATTACTACCTTGGTCAAGTCAGTATTACTAGGCGGGTTCTAATATTGGCCACCATTAGAAAATATGCAAAATGGAGAGAATTGATTAATACATGCATATACCCATTCCAAGAATTGTAAATTAGCCTGGTTTACTTAGTTCTTCATGGTTCTCACAATCCTAGTTGTTGATTTAGTTACTCATGCTATAGGTAGATGAAAAAATTATGAATTAAGAAAACATAATTAAACACTTACCCAATTGAATTGAAATCAAGCAAATCCAAGAAGAATGAGAATTACAAGATTGAAGATCAAATTTACCGACAAATGTTTTCTCATAATCTTCTCTCTCAAGTATTAGGTTTTCCAAGTACAAACCCTAAAAATACTGAATAATGATGTCCCCCTTGTACAATAACCTAAAAGTACTATTTATAGTAATCACAATTAAGTCCTAAATAAAATAAAAAAACTAGTCGGCAAACTCCACGAATCCTCTACGGCTCATAGTGTCCTCTACAGCTCGTAATCGGGGTCTCATAGTCAGCTCATGTGATTTTGGAATTCTCTTCTACGACATAGCTTCATGGCTAGTGCACTGAACTACGACCCATAATGCATGTTTGTAGGCTTCAACTACATCAAATTGTCCCTCACAGAAATCTTCACGAAACCCATCAATACGACTCGTATGTATATCTCATTGAGTTGATCTTCAGAATTCACCCTTCACTTGAATTTGTAACGAAACTACCTCTACGACTCGTAGAATGCCCTAATCAATACAGGGTTTCGTAAATCATCAAAAACCAGTAATCTTCCATAATTTTGCCCCAAATCATGGCCAACCTGTATTCCTGCAAATCTAAACACAAAAATACATAAAGCCCACAAATATCTCATTGAGAACATATAAAATCCTAAGTTTTAAGCATCAAAAGTCTTGTATGTTGACAACACATCAACACCCTCAACTTAAAATTGTTTCTTGTCCTCAAGCGATGACTCAATCTATATAGACAATACAATAACACACAAAACTCAACGGTATATATCATATACATCTCAAACTCAGATACCCACACCTGCTTTTCAAAATCGGATTAGATAGCTATTTAGCAAACCAATGCAAACTGGTGCATGTAACAACACAACTATGACGAGCAAGGGGCTATCAACAGTCCACAATCACTGAACAAGTTAGATGCTAACAGTGCAATGTAAGTGTCCTCACAGAAAGAAGTCCCAAATTTGACACTCAATGATGATTTCATGTTTTAACCTTGGGACTGTGAAAAAACACTTACTCTCACAAATATATTCATGCATAATGACTAATACCATACGTTTGCTTGAAACTGCGTTTTTCTACACTCTTGTGCCACCAACTCTATCATTTTCACCTTATTCTCCCTTTTCCTTCATTCAAGCTTTTCCGGGTGCTTTCTTCTTATTTTCAGCTTTTTGCCTTATTTTTATGCTTCTTTTTGCTTTTTGGCTCAATCTAAGGCATCTTTTCTTTTTCTTGCCCCTGGTACATGAGTTTTCTTCTTTTTCTCTTCATTCCTAACTCTCCCTATTTTTTTTTATTTTTACCTTTACACCAGTCATCCTCAACTTAGACCTTTGCTTCAATCAAGGTTCAAAATGATCAAGGAAAGGCCAGGGCCAATTTTAGGATTTTTCACTAGATAAGGCTAGGTTAATTAGATATTTTGAAAGAATTGGTACATAGGGCTCAAATATTTGGAAAGGGAATAAATCATTATTTTGGTTGATTATTTTTAGACTAAAGTGGACTATTTAAAGAACAAAGGCCTATGATCCTTTCTTAATCCATTTAATCTATGATCTAAGTTAGAGTAACAGGGTAAGTTCTGAATTAGCACAAAATACATGAATTTAGCAAAATAAGCTCACACTCTCATGTCATTGCATACATTATCAACAAAAGACTCACGGATCATGCTTTCTATCTCAATTTACTCTCACTTATCTGAATAGATATTGTCAACACCTAAACATTCATGGTTGCAATCTAATTACAAATCAAAAAATTTTTGTGGGTACCATTTTTCAAACAAAAGACAAAAACATGTTATATGCCACAAGTATTAGTACTATATGCTACACATGTTATCTAAACATCCTAAATGTGTCGGTTCAATAGAAATTAAATATCCACGAGGAAAAAAATACAGGTAAGAAAATCTCGGGATCAAAAATTGGGGTAGTTATGGACAATAAGCTACTCAGACTTCACTGAGGCCCATAACTACCCACACTCCATCGAAAAAGATGTACATTGTCCTCAATGCGCAAAATCAAGTAAAAATAGAATATAATGGGTCAAAAACATACTAGGCGCCTAAGCGCCAGGTTCCACCTTGGGTTGTCTTCCAAGCAGCGCCTGATTTATTGTCGCAACACGACATAGCTAGCTTGAGTACTCAGACTTCCTCAAGTTTTTGTGCCCCCTCATCATCAAACTTTACCTCAATCTATCACCTATTAGTATTCTGTTGCTCTAAAGCATTGGCACTTGTTGTCATGTCTCTTTGCATCTGATCCAGTTACATTGACACAAGTCCAAACTGACAATTGAGTTGTTGAATTGCCACAGAGTGTTGGTCAACTTTAAGGTTTATCCTGGCAATGTCGGACTTGATCTCTTTCAATGTCTCATCTTGAGCATCTGTCTTTTTTAACAACTGGTCAAGCATCCCCTCAATTCTCGAGTTCCTATCTCCCCTATCATGATTATGTGGGGGTACATAACAACTACTCATCCTGTCATCCCTGCAATCCTCATGCTTCATTAGCATCTCCAGGTTAGCACTATTCTTATCAAGCATATTAAGGATGTCTGCATTTATTATTACTTGGTCAGAATTCATGTCAACAATGCTTGCATGATCCGTGAGATGTCTATTCCTAGGCTTCCACACATGGTTAGATTTAACTACAATGTTTGTGTGCTCAGAAATTTCTGTGAATGGTTGCTCTACAAACATGCCTCCCAAAAGGGCATCAGCACATGCTTGACTATTACCATCTAGCTTGGTAGAAATTCTCCACCAGGACATTCCCTAGAATCTCATAGTCCGGTGCATTCCTCAAGCATCTATTAAATTGCTTCAATACATCAAAGATCGAATCACCAGGGAATTGCTTGAAATGATTGATCTAGTCCTCCACTTTGATCCTGTTTGGTTTGATGAAGTACCTTGCTAAGAAAGCCCTCTGCAATTCTATCCACTTGGTGATCGAGCCTGGTGGAAGCTAGATAGCCATAATGCAGTGTTGTCTGTAAGATACAATGGGAAGACACGAAGTCCCACAACATCCATAAACATATCCTGTGTTCCCATCACACTCTTACAACCAAATGCTACATTATGCAAGTGGCTATGTGGATCCTCTGATGATAAGCCTGCAAATAACCCACGGTTCTACAGTATCTGAAGTAACCCACTAGAGATAGTGAACTTTGTGTCTGCCGGTAGTGATGGTAACACAATAGCTCCCATCACATCCATAGCCATGGGGTTCAACTTTGATTCCATTGGTAAGCATTGGCATTGAACTCCTGAGGTTGTGCAAGGTCCTCCAAAGGAGGTGGGTTCTCATTCCTATCATTATCATTACTACCCCGATTCAAAGTTGCATTGGCCGTGTTATTGGCATTTTCTTGGGTCATTCTTCTTAAAATTTGTTGGATGTCTAGATCAAATGAAGTTAAGGGATTGCCTTGACTCCGAGTGTTGGGCATACACTACTCGTATACCCTGCAAAGAAACAAAATCAAAAGCCAAAGTAAACCAAATGGAACAAAGGATTAACACTCAAATTACTTAATGACTCAATCTAAGTCTAGCCGTATTCCCTGGCAACGACGCTAAAACCTTGATGTCGCCCAAGTTACACCTCATTTTTATAGGATAAAGCCGTCATTGTCAAAATATAAAACCTAACCAAGGTGAGGCTCAAACCCATAGGGAATACGTAGACTCAAGAAAAATTCACCAATAAGCAATTCAAGTAGTTAACCAACTCAATTCCCCTGGGGGGAGGGGGGTTTGCAGTAATTAATAATAAAGTAAACTAAACTAACTATCACGAGAGACAATTAATAATAGAGAGTAACTAGGGTATCGTGTTCCCCATGATTCCCCAACTTAGTATCACCGGATAACCCAATTCTTATCGAGTGTATAGCATAAAAGACGATAATTTAAGTTCACCAAGCCCTTTGGTCAAAGGTGAGAGGCGAGTTTCACTATATGACTTGGCCCATCTTCATAGTGTGCAATACTAACCATTACCTATAAGTCCCAGTACAACCTCCCCTTGGCCCAGTTAGGTTGATTAGATGAGAACACATCAATCGAATCCTGTTAATCAATCTCTTTTCCTATTCATTACTACCTTGGTCCAGTCAGTAATACTAGGCGGGTTCTAATGTTGGCCACCATTACAAAACATGCAAAACAAAGAGAATTGATTAAATACATGTATATACCCATTCTAAGCATTGTAATATACCCAATTTACTTTGTTAGTTCTTCATGGTTCCCACAACTCAGTTGTGGATTTAGCTACTCATGCTATGGGTAGATCAAGAAATTATGAATTGAGAAAATATAATTAAACACTTACCCAATTGAATTGAAATTAAGCGAATCCAAGAAGAATAGAATCACAAGATTAAAGATCAAATTTGCCCACAAGTGTTTTCTCACAATCTTCTCTCTCAAGTATTGGGTTCTCTAAGTACAAACCCTAAAAATACTGAATAATGACATCCCCCCAGTACAATAACCTAAAAATTACTATTTATAGTAATTAAAATTAAGTCTTACATAAAATGGAAAAACTAATCGACAAAATCGACGAAAGGTTTCTACGACTCATAGTGTCCTCTATGGTTCGTAGTCAGGATCTCGTAGTCAGCTCCTGGGATTCTGGACTTCTCTTCTATGATACAACTTCACAACTCGTACACTAATCTATGACTCGTAATGCATGTTCATAGGCTTCAACTTCATCAAATTGTCCCTCACTGGAAATCTTCACGAAACCCATCAATATGACTCGTAGAATGCTCTACGACTTGTATGCATGTCTCGTTGAGATGATCTTCAGAATTCATACTTTACTGGAATTTGTCACAAAACTGCCTCTACAACTCATAGAATGCTCTACGATCTGTAGATGGTCTCGTAAATCATCAAAAACCAGCAATCTTCTGCAATATTTCCCCAAATCATGACCAACCCGCATTCCTGCAAATCTAAACACAAAAACACATAAAACCCACAAATATCACATTGAGAACATTCAAAATCCTAAATTTTAAGCATCACAAGTGTTATATTTTGACAGCACATCACCCATATGGAGTCAAAATGCTTTTTGGTCTTGATCTCTTCCCATTTCCAGGTAAGGATACCGATGTCTTGTGATAGGTCACCTAGCCTTTGGTGTTCAACTTTGACCTATTGGCAATTTTCACACTCTGACACAAATTGAGCAATGTACTTCTTCATTCCATCCACCAATAAATCTCTCTCAAGTCTCCATACATTTTGGTATTACGGAATGAATGGAATATGAAGAGTTATGGGCTTCTTGCATGATCAACTTCTTCAACTCACAATCATTGGGGACACAAAACCTCGCTTGATATCGGGGTACTCCATCTCCCCATTGTGAGAAGACTTCTATCTTTCCATCTTTTACTAAGGTTTCAACTCTGCCAAGGTGGGATCAAGATCTTGCTTGGCCTTAACCTCATCAATCAAAAAAGATACAGACCCATGAAGAACCATTGCACCACCACTTTGGGACTCACTCAATTTCACTCCAATCTAGCCAACCTATGAACATCCTTGGCTAACTCCCTTTTTCTATCATCTTCAATATGGGACATGCTACCTATGAGAACTCTATTAAGGGCGTTAGCTATCACATTGGCCTTTTCAGGGTGGTACTTCACACTCATATCATAATGCTTGAGTAGCTCTAACCACCTCCATTGCCTCAAGTTGCTATCCATCTGGGTGAACAAGTGTTGGAGACTCTTGGGGTCTGTGAAAACATCCACATGAACTCAATACAAGTAATGTTGCCAAATTTTCAAGGCAAACACCATTGCCGCAAGCTCAAGGTCATGAGGCGGGTAATTCTTCTCAAGCACTTTCATTGCCTTGAAGCATAGGCAATCACATTACCGTTTTTGCATTAACACACAACCCAACTCAATGCTTGATATGTCATAATACATAACGAACCCATCATTCCCTTCTGGCAATGTTAATATGGGGCCAGAAGTCAATCGATCCTTCAAAGTGTGGAAACTTCTCTCGCATTCATCCGTCCACACAAACTTAGCCTTCTTTTGAGTTAGCTTAGTAAGTGGAGACGAAATAGTGGAGAAGTCTCGCACAAACCTTCTATAATAACCAACTAGACCCAAGAAACTCCTTATGCGAGTAGGAGTCAATGGCATTGGTTTGTTTCTCACTGCTTTTGTCTTCTTAGGATCAACTTTGATGCCCTCTCTAGATATCATATGCCCAAGAAAGGCAACCTCAACTTTGCATAGAGTTTCTGTTCCCTCAAGGTTTGCAATACACCCTCAAGTGTTCCATGTGCTCTTGTTCACCTCGGGAATAGATAAGGATGTCATCATTAACACTAGAACAAACATATTTAGGTAAGTATCAACATCCTATTCATGAGGTCCATAAATATTGTCGGTGCATTAGTAAGGTCAAGCAACATCACCACAAGCTCAAAATGACCATACCTAGTCCGAAAAGCCGTCTTAGAGATGTCACTTTCTCTCACCCTCAACTGGTGATAATTGAATCTCAAATCAATTTTGGAGAAATGAGTAGTCCCTTGTAGTTGATCAAACAAATACTTGTTCTTCGTGGTGATCTTATTGAGTTGAGGTAGTCAATGCACATAAAGAGTGACTCGTCCTTCTTTTTTACAAATAACCTCAGGGCACCCCATGGAGACCGACTAGGTCTAATGAAACCCTTTTCCAACAAATCTTTCATTGCTTCTTTAACTCTCTTGGAAATCATTTTGCAGGCCTTTACAAAAGAAATGAACCGACCTCTACATGCAGAGTTGCTACCCTCCTACTCAAGAAATGGTTCATTAAGGAATTGGAATTTAACCCTATGGGTTCTATAGCCAATGGAACCATAGATAGCATGATCCCAATCCATCGCCAAAATCACATCGAAGTCTACCATGGAAAGCTCGACTGGTCACATGAAATCACTTTATGCAAGATAAAAATATGACAACTTTTATATACTCCTTAAGTTATGATGGACTCACCTATAGTGTTACTCACCTCATAGGGCTCAAGGAGGACTTCGGGACTTATATGCAAGGAATGGAGTTACTATTGACACTCAATTTTAGCTATTTATATTTAATTAGCCAAGTTTCCTTAGAAAAAAAAAATTAAAAATAAAATAAAATATTATTATTATTATTGTTGTTGTTGTTGTACTAGTTGTAGTTGTTGCTATTATCATTACTACTATTATTTTGATAAATTTCTTATTTTATTCAACAAATCATTTTATGAATACCATTTTTAACAAAGATAAACATTTTTTTAAAGAAATAAAATAAATATTTACTACTTATTTTAGCAGTGTTTTGATAATTTTATGAAAAACAAATATGTTTTAAGTGCTAAATCAATTCTTGATTAAATACAACTACTCGATATTACAAGTAATATTTTCATATGAAGAAGATCGACTAATTAATTTTATTATTAATCCATGCTAATTTTATTTTAAATAATTAATTTTTGTCAAATAACTTAATCATACAAAATAATCATTTTAATTTATTTAACTATGACTATTTGACAAATAATTTGATCATATTTTAAATAGACTATTTGGGCAAAACTTAACAATCCAACCCCTTCAAAATCAACCATCCGCCTGCGCCACAAAGGAAGCACAAGGATTGTTCCTGTTCAGCTCAAATGTTGACCCTCCAATTCAATCCAATGGTCCTAATAAATGCATCCTTTTATTATTATTATTATTATTATTATTATTATTATTATTATTATTATTATTATTATTATTATTATTATTATTA
>JAPFFP010046483.1:0-10955 GCA_026153255.1 Solanum medicagineum
TTTTCCTGAAGTGGTTCTTGTGGTGAAAAGAGTTAAAAACATGTATATGGTTGATCTGGAATATATATAGCGAAATGATCTTATATGTCTTAGAACTCAAAGTAAGAATGCAGAACGTTGGCAAAAAAGACTTGGTCATGTCAGTTCATCATTGTTGAACAAACTTGCTTTAAGCGACCTGGTCCGTGGGCTACCTAAAGTGAAGCTTGCAGTTCACAAAGTTTGTGAGGCACGTATTAAAGGAAAGCACCAGATTCTCATTCAAGAAAAAGAAGAAGGTTAATACTACCATACAACTAAAGTTGATTTATATGGAGTTATGTGGGCGAGTAAAGATTCAAAGTAGAGGAGGAAAGAAGTATATCTTGGTGGTCTGGATGATTATTCATGGTTTACTTTGACTCGGTTCTTGAGTTCCAAAGATGAAACCTATGATGAATTTGTGATCTCTGCTAAGATAATACACACAAAGTTGAACTATAAGACAAAACAGGAATCAAGTATAATGACAGAACTAAGTTTGAAAATGTAAGGATGGATACCTTCTGTGCAGGTAATGGAATCTATCACAATTCCTCAGCTCCCAAAACTACTCAGTAGAATGATGTGGTAGAGAGAAAGAATAGAACATTGGTGGATATTTTTAGGACAATGCTATTTGATTCTTGACTTCAAAAGAATTTTTGGGCTAAAGCTGTAAATATTGCATGTTATGTGACAATAGGTGCTTGATCAAGTAAATTCTCAACAAAACACCCTGTGAGTTGCTAAATAATAGGAAGTCAAAAGTAAGTTACGTAAGGACTTTTAGTTGCAAATGCTTTGTTCCCAACAATGGTCTCAACAATGGAAAGGAAGACTTAGGCATGTTTTATGAAAAAAGTGATTAAGGTATATTTATTGGCTACTCAAGTTCAAGCAAGGCTTATAGAATTCTTAACAAAAGGACATAGTGAATTAAAGAAACTGTCCATGTGATTTTTGATGAGTTTGGTGAACTTTAAAAATTGAAAGATCAGGATTAGGCTGAATTTGAAGAATTGTTGCAGTTCTACAGGGATGGTGTCAATGATAATCAAAATGTTGATATCAACTTGGAGCAGACTAATTTTGAACTTTATGTTATAGATGATGTAGGTGTGCCTGATGGGGGACCTGGTCCTATACCAGTTGCTAATAATGAACAAATCATTGCTAAACATATTGAAAATGCTAATATTGGAGAGGCCGATACTTAAGACGAGGAAGAAAATTAGCTTCCTATGATATCCCTATGAAGACTTAGATCTTCTCATTCCTTGGCTAATGTTATCTCACCTTTGGATTTTGTAGTTCAAACTAGTCCAAGATGAGGATCATGGTTGCATTCTAATCTTTTGTTTCCTCAATCGAGCCAAAAAATGTGATGGAGATTTTGAAAGATGTTTATTAGGTGATCTCCACGAAAGAAGAGTTGCGGAAGTTTGAAAAGAGCAAACTGTGGCACTTGGTCCGTAAGCAAGCCGATAGAACAATTATTAAAACTAGGTGGGTCTTTCAGAGAAAGTTGGATGAACATTGAGTTGTTGTTTGTAATAAGTCAAGGTTGGCGTGGAAGAAGGAATTGATTATGATGAGACATTCGCACAAGTTGTAAGAATAGAAGATGTCGGGATTCTCATAGTATTTACAACATCATGGGCTTCAAACTCTATCAAATGGATATCGAGAGCTCTTTCTTGAATGGATATCTAAAAGAGGAAGTGTTTGTTAAACAATCTCCTAGTTTTCAAGGTAGTGATCATCCCAATCATGTGTTAAAATTGGATAAGGCTTTGTATGGGCTAAAACAGTCACCCAGAGCATAGCATGAAAGGTTGTCTAAGTTCCTCCTGGAGAATGGTTGCAAAAGTAGATGAATAGAAAACACATTATTTTTTAAGACAAGAGGCAGGTACATGCTCATCATACAAGTTTATGTTGATGATATCATCTTTGGTGCTACTTCAGAGTATATGTGTGCAGAATTTCTCAAAGTTGATGGAGAGTGAATGTTAAATAAGCATATTAGGTGAGTTGAGTTTCTTTTGGGGTTTGCAGATTAAACAAATTCCTGAAGGAACCTTAATTAGCCAAGAAAAGTACATCAAGGAGTTATTGAAAAGGTTTCAAATGGAGGATGCAAAGCCTACTGACACTCCTATGGGAAAAAAATCAAAACTAGATGTTGATGAACATAGTCCCAGTGTTAATAAAACTATATACAGGGATATCATAAGATTGTTACTATACCTCACTTCAAGCAGACCAAATATTGTATTTAGTGTTGGAAGTGTGTTGGGTTTCAATCAAAGCCTAAGGACCCCCATATAAAGGAAGCCAAAAGAATCTTGAGGCACTTGATGGAAACATGGTACCTGGTCCTATAATATCCTATAGGTGATTCTTTTGAGTTGATTGGCTATGCTGATAATAATTATTCAGGATATTAAGTAGAAAGAAAGAGCACTTCATGAATGGCTCACTTCCTTGGATCATGTATTGTATCTTGGAGAACCAAGAAGAAAAATTCTCTTTCTCTTTCAACTACTAAAGCTTAATATGTAGTTGTTGCCTCTTGTTGTACAAAATTTGTATGGATAAAACAACAACTTAAGGATCTTGGTGTTATCAAACACACTATCCAATTACTACATGCAGTTTTGTAAAATTGAACATTGAATTCCAGATATCCTCAGAAAGGCATTCAGTAAAGACCAATTTGAGAAGAGCAGTTTGAAGCTGGGGACGTTTAAACTTGAATTAGCTCTTGGTTTTTCGATGCAAATCAACTTCGTTCTGTCTATGATCATAAGTATAAGTATCTTTTTATTTTTCTAATACTTTCTATGGTAGAGATAATTTTTGTACCTTTTTGCATGTATACATTCATAAGCGATTTAATCAAAATAGTCAAAAGTTAGGTTTTAGCATAACATCTGAAACTTTAGAGGGACTTGGTCCTCTCTTAAAGGTTATCACTCTGATAATTACATTTGATTTGCAATTGAGAACCATAATTATTGTTATGTGTCAGCTTTGTGTCTGTTGATAGATATCACATCAATCTCGTTAAGCTGATCCATCTCTTGCACTTCCTAATGAACCTAAAACCCTTCCATTTACTTATACTTCCCCATTAACTAAGCTAAAGAGTCTCGTAGGACTTTATATATTGTTGTTCCTTTAATGATATTCTTTGAAATCACAAAACTTCATCTTCTCTTTTAAAATTACTGTAGACTAATTTTGAGTTTTTTCAAAAAAGTATGTCTCTGTCTTGGAACTCTAATCAGGAAATCTCCTAGCATTGAACAAAATAGTTCTATCTTTAGGTGCTGTTAGTGAGATTCCTATCCCACTTTCCCAAAACTCCTCTAAATAAATGAAAAAGATCCTGTTACTTCTTAAAAACCCAATTTTAAGGAACCTTCTGATATCCCTAATATTTCTGAGCTTACCTCTTGCTAGTATCCAGTTCCCCTCAACTCTGTATAACCCATGTTCCTTTTGGGCTGGTATGACACTGAGTCACAAGTTCAACCTAGTTCTACCTTAAATTTCTCCTCTAACATGGCTGTAGAGGGTTATTTACCTGAGGATAAAGGGGATGAATCAAACATTCTTGCAGCAAGTGAAGAACTTTTATGTGGCGAGAAGTTTGTCTAAGATGAAAAAGGATTTGCATACTTTTTTTGATGATGAAGAAGATAAGGCAGTAAAGAATTTGGAATTAAGTAAGACTCTAAAATCAGTAGCTCCTAAGGAGACTTTTCCAACAACTGATACTGCCTTTGAGGATGAAGATGATGACGATAATCTTTCACTCTTATAGAAAAAATTAGGAGAAAATGGTGCCTATTCTAAAAAGGGTAAAGAAAAAGTTAGTAGTGAATTAGAACATAGAAGGCATCAGTATCAAACTAAAGAGTTAGCAAACAAGTTTTTGAGTGATGTAATGAAGGAAAATAGGGCCCGTACATCCATTCGGAGAAAGTTAAGAAAAAGAAATATTGTGAAGGACTAGGTACTTAAGACTGGTGTATAGATATGTCTGAAGAGGTTATTGGAAATAAAAGAAAAACAAAAGTGTCATCTGATAAGGAAACAAATAAAGAAAAGAGAGATGTTGTTGAAGAACCAGTCCCTAAATTTGGTGAGGGACCAGGTTCACATGAAAAGGTTGAAAAGAAATAGATAAGAGAGGAAAGAGTTGAACTATTAAGAACCTAAATGTTATAAGTGGTATAGTGTTTCATTATTAAGTGTTACCAAAACTAGGGATGTGTCTCCTTGCAGATGCTATAAAGCTTCAATCATGGACACATTTTTTTGTAGGGTTTGTTCCATACATATATGAACTCTAAGTGAGGATCTTTTACTACAATGTGTTGATCAAAGATGATGGTAGCTTGACTGCGAAAGTAGGTGAAAGAAAATTAATTTTGAATGAGGAAATTTGAAACGCCTCGAAAATGTGCTTCAAAAATGCCCATAATTGTAATTTTCATACATCTCAAAATTTGTGTGTGATATCGAAAATCTAACTTCATATTCACGATTAGGGGATAAAATTGAGTGGGAAATGGGTATAATCAAAATTTTAGAAGACCCGTGGTGAAAAATAATTTTCACTAATTTTTTGCGAGATAGTGTCTGTCCGCACCCTGGTCGCGACGCGCCAGGGGAGCAGACTAGTGTAACTTCGCCATTGCAATGGGTCCACATCGTGGCAGTGGCATGTACCAGTGTTGGATTTTCCTTAATTTTTTGTTTCGTCCAAGGGCATTAGGGTCTTAGCCCCATGCCTACTTATGCGTGAAAACACCCATACTTAGCCATTTTTCAACTCTATATCACTCGAAAACCTCTCCAAGACTTAACCAAGTATCTCATACCAAATTCAAGGATTTCAAGCTTAGCTTTGGAACTCAATGATTCTCTTCAAGCTCTAACTTCTCTTCAAGCTCATCTCGAAAACACCCAAGTTTGAGATATGTGGGTTTCATCCATTGGGTCCTTTCAACCATGGAGCCCAATCTTCCTTTTTATGAAAATTGCATGTTTTCAAGTTGTATTACTTATGGGTATCTCTTATTATGAAATATGAGCATGATTTAAGTTGGGGGTTTTATCAAGTATTGTTGATTACTCATAAATATCTATTCTAAGCTCAAACTATGAGTTGGTCTTTGTCTATTGAGACTATGCATGTTTTGAGCTATGAAACTATGATCAATTATGAGATTTCATGATGGATTTCAAGGTAGCCTACATGATGGTTTTACTACGTGTTGGTGGGTTGATTTGCATTAACTTTTCTCATCTTATTTCACTCTTTATTGCTTGATTTTGAACTAGTGTCATGAACCCACCATGTGTTTGATGAAATATCAAGTCAAGAATTCTCAAGTTTTTGATGATCCATTGCATGATTTTGCAAGTCTCGATTGTTGATGAGTTATTGAGTTCTTATGCTAAGGTTTATGCTCTTATGAATTGTAAGGCCTACTAGATGGGGTTATGAACTATGTTATGTGCCTTACCATCTAGTACAAGGCCGATTGCTACATGAAGGGCCTATGAACTATGTCGTACGCCTCACCCTAATGTGTGATTCAATATTATGTATTATCTCATGCTTACATGTAGGGGTTATGACCTATGTTATATCTCCACCCTCATGTACTACCCATTACCTACTAAAGGGGGTTATGACCTATGCTATATCCCTCACCCCTCTAGTACAAGGTATTTGGATGATCTAATCATGTCACTTTATTGTGTTAAACAAGTTATGCAAGTATGATTATTCTCAAGCATGTTCCATCCTACACATTGGTTACGCATTGCATATTGAGCTTATGTTCATTGATTATGATTAAACATCTTGTTATTATGTCTTATGATTTTCATTTCATTGAATCCCACATGCTTAGTACATTCAAACGTATTAACGCATACTTTATGCCTATATGAAGTCACCATATAGGGACCGGAGCTCCATTTGATCACCCTCCTCCTCCACGTGGCTAGTTCGGTCCTTTGAAGCATGCTTTGGTGAGTCCTCAATTCCAAGGACAATATCTACTTATTTCTTGCTATGTTGATACTCTTTCTCCTTTTTGAATACTTATTATTATGAGGGTGAGCCCTGGGAGTGTCTTGGTCCCCGCTCCAAATCTAAAGTAGGGGTGTTGTTGGATGTTAAGTTTTGTATACTTTCAAGCTTGACTTATCTTATGATTTCTCTGTTTATAAAAAATACTCCCTTAGTCTCGTTTTCCCTTTTTTACTAGACTTTTATTATTGCTTATTTGCTTCCGCAACCAAGGATTATGCATGCAACGATCAAGAGGCTTGTTTGGGTTGTCTTTGGACTTCTTATTTATTGTGTCACATCTAGGCCCTAGGCTTGGGTCCTAACAAACTTGGTATCAAAGCACTAGGTTATTAATGGTCCTCAAAAATCCAACACAGCGCGTCGATTAGAGTTTTACCCATGGTTATGAAGTGTGCCACAACTATGAATAGAAGGCTATAAGGCAGTTTAGGGAATGTTTCACTTTTTCATGACCTATATCATGCTTTAGATGTAAGATAAGGCTTTTCCCCCTAAAGAATGCTCTTTGCTCTTCTAGATTATGTTTGTACAAAGCGGAAGACCAAGGAGGGCCCGTGCACCTGGGGAGGGGGGTGCGGGGCCAACCGACTTACCCTGCTCCTCAAGCTTCTCAAGATGGAGGGGCTACCGAAGTTGAGTTCGAGAATACTATCACTATGTTGGCCCATGCCATGACCAACCAATTCAATCAAGGGGCCCAAGCTCCTCATGCTCCTACTCCAAGCTCAATGGTGAGGGATTTCACAAGAATGAACCCTCCAGACTTTCATGGATCTAAGGTAGAGGAAGATCCCCAAGAGTTCATAGATGAGGTATATAAGGTGTTATCTATCATGGGTGTAAATTCAGAGGAGAAGACGGAACTAGCGGCCTACTAACTAAAAGGTGTGGCTCTACTTTGGTTTGTGCAATGGAAGACGGAGAGGGGAAATCACGATGTTATTCCTAGGGAGGAGTTCAAGGCAGCCTTCCTCAACCAGTTCTTTCCTATTGAATTGAGAGAGGCTAAAATGATGGAATTGATGAACCTCAAGCAAGGTTCCATGAGTGTGAGGGAGTACGCCCTCAAGTTCAACAAGCATTCTAAGTATGCTCCACATTTGGTGGCTGACCATAGATCAAGGATGAACAAGTTTGTGTCGGGAGTGTCTGACTTGGTGAATGAAGAGTGTTGTACTACCATGCTAGTAGGTGATATGGACTTGTCCTGGCTCATGACATGTGTCGAACAACTTGAGGGTGTTTCCCAAAGTGCTAAAAGTGACTGTTTCCAACAAGATCATGAATTTCAAGGCCAAGGGTCCTCTAGTGCTCCAAACAAGAGATTTGCTAACGATGGGATGGTTAACCCAAGGTTCTAAGGTGGCAATGGTGGGGAGGGTTTTCAAAAATGCCCAAAATGTTAAAAATATCATCATGGTAAATGCTTAAAGGATTCAAATGCGTGTTATGGGTGTGGGAGAGTAGGCCATAATCTTATTGATTGCCCTTATGTTCGAAACAAGGGCAAGGATGGTCGTCCTCAAGGTCAAGATGATCATGTTGATTAAGGGGTTGAAGGAGGCCAACAAGAAGGTGATCAACTGTTCTATGCTCTTCAAGGGAGGCAAGGAGGGGATGAGGTGCCCAATGTTGTTACCAGTATGTCAAGGGTTTTTATTTCGATGTGTATGCTTTGATAGGTTTGGGTGACACTATTTCTTTCATTATTCCTTTGTTGCTAATAAGCTTCATGTGTGTCCCACATTGTCATGTGAACCTTTTAGGTGTCTAACCCCATCTGTGTGTCTATTGTTGCTAAAAGAGTCTGTAGGGGTTGTCCCATTTGCATAAAGCATTGTCCTGTGATTTTCTTGAACTTGGCATAGTGAGATTTGAAATTATTCTTGGGGTGGATTGGTTACATGTACATCATGCTTACATTCACTGTAGCACCTGTAGAGTTAGATTCCAATTCTCTAACAAATCCGTACTTGAAGTGGGAAAGTTGCAAAGTGGTAGTTAAGGATAGTTTCACTTCTTGTCTTAAGTCACAAATTGATCTCTAAGGGTTGCATTTACTATCTCGTAAGGGTTAGGGACATTGAGTCTAAAGTCATTCCTATTGAGTTGGTTCTGGTGGTCAATGAGTTCTTGATATCCTTCCTGATATTTTGAATTTGTGATAATGCCTTTTGCTTGACTAATTCCCCGGCTATGTTTATGGATCTCATGAATAGGGTCTTAACCATACCTTGGTATTTTTGTTGTGGTGGCTTTTAGTGATAATGTATTGATTTATTCACGTAGTGAAGGAGAGCATGTGGATCATTTGAGGGTGGAGTTGTATATCTTGAGGGATGAGAAGTTGATTGCTAAATATGTAAAAGTGAGGATTTTATTTATTTTGGGTAACGAAAAGGTGGTTAGAGAAATACCCCAGCTGGCTAGGTTGGGAATTAGGTTGAATGAAGTTGAAAATGGTAGTGTAGTGGTGGTTGATGATTCCAAATCTTCTTTGATTAAGGAAGTCAAGTCGAAACAAGACCTTGATCCTGCTATGTTAGTCTTGTTGGTAAAGGATGGTAAAGTGGGGGTTTTCTTCCAGGGGGAGATGGTACCCTTAGGTACCAAGGTAGGTTGTGTGTGCCTAATGTTGATGACTTGAGGGAGTTGATTTTAAAAGAGGCTCATGATTCATCCTATTCTATTCTATCCGATTCCATGGGAATGGATAGAGACTATGGGGAGGTATCTTGGTGAGGTTAATGTGATGGCTTTATTAGTACCAAATTTGGTTCTGGAAGTTTTGGAGGAAGTGAGGTTGACAAGAAAGAGATTCGAGAAGGCTCAAAGTGGGAAAAAGTCATATTCTGACGTGAGTAGGGGAGAACTTGAGTATAAGATTGGTGATTGGGTTTACTTGAAGGTCTCACCCATGAAGGGTATGGTCTAGTTTGGCAAGGAAGGTAAATCGAGCCCAAGGTTTGTAGGGGCTTATAAAATTTTGAGGAGATTTGGTAAGGTTGCATATGAATTAGAGTTGCCCATAGTTATGAATATGGTTCATCTGGTCTTCCATGTGTCTATGTCGAGGAGATCTCAAGTGTTACAGAGCCCTCTGAGGTTGGGGAGTGTTGTGGAGGATAATTTGACCTATTAGGAGGTCCCAGTGGAGATATCGAATAGACATGTGGGAAGGTTGACGAACAAGGATATAGCATCCGTCGAGGTTCATTGGAGGATCAACAGGTTGAAAGTGCCACATAGGAAGCTGGAGAAGACATGAAGAAGCGATATATGTACCTCTTTCATTCTATTCAAGCTTAAGATAGCAAGACTAAATCCTTTCTATGATTTCAAGTCTTAAGTTCCACCCCTTATATCATTTTTCTTGCATTCATGTTCATGGTAACAAGTTTATGGTGATTTTTGACACTGATGTTGAGACTTTTTGAAAATGATGTTTACTTGCATTTGTTGCATTCATGTCGGGCTGAAATCTTAATTCTTACTTCTCTTATGCACGTTTCTTTGGCATTCGGAGACGAATGTTCCCAAAGGGAGATAGTGAAATGCCCCGAAAATGTGCTTCAAAAATGTCCATAATTGTAATTTTCATATATCTCAAAATCTGTGTGTAATATCAAAACATCAACTTCATATTCTCGATCAAGGGGCAACATTGAGTGGGAAATAGGTATAATCTGAACGACACCAAAAACTGACTGAAAATGTGCCTCAAAAGTGACCGGAATTGTAATTTTCTTATATCTCAAAATCATTGTGTGATATCAAAAATATGACTTGGTATTCCTTATCAGGGGGTCAAATTGAGTGAGAAATGGGTCTACCCAGATTTAAGAGCAAACTATTAGTACTTTCATTTTTCATAATTTTTCTTATCCAGAATCGATCAGCGACAGTGCCGCGACGCATGGTTGGCGCGGACATGTATTAATTTTACCTCTGCAATAGGTCTATGTCGCGGACCTGTGTATTTTGTTACCAATGATTTTTATCTCGGTCCAAGGCTTTTAGGCTTGGGCCTAAGTGTTCCCAAACATAAAAATACCTATACTTAGCCTAATTTCACCCTCATATCATCCAAGACATTCCTAAATACTCTCTCAAACATTTAGACAATATTTCATCTCCAAATTTTAAGTCTCAAAACTCATCCGAATTCTAAGGTTTTCATTCAAGCTTCAAGTCTCCATCTCCAATCTTCTTCAAGGATTCTCCAAGAGTTAAGGTATCTGGGTTTCTTTCATGGGTTCCTTCCACCCATGATGCCCAAGCTTCATTTTCTTAAAAAGGGCATGAGTTAAAGTTGATTTACTCATGGATCTTATTTGTTATGAAATTCACTGCACACTATATTGGGGTTTATCAAATTGTGACTGTTTTACTATGTTTTGGGCTATGAATCTAAGATCTAGTGTGACATTTAATGAAGGGTTTTTGATGTATATTGCTTGAGGGTGTTGCCAAGTATCTATTGATAGTTTTACAATGAATTTTCTTGCATGATTGCACTCTTGAATTGCATGATTTTAAACTAGCACTACACACCCGCCAAGTGTTTGATAAAATGTCTGGTTATGATTTATTGAGGAATTGAAGGTCCAATGCATTTCTTATGAGATGAATGACTTAATGATGATAAAAGGAATGTATGTATATGATGATGAGAGGAAAGTAGGTGTATGATGATGAAAGGAGTGTATATATAGTATTATCTCAATAGGGTTGGGTCTTTTTAAAAAAAATTTAATTTTTAAGTCATGTGCACCATTACATTACATGGTATGAAGTTTTAACAGACGTTAAT